>JAEIIG010015116.1:0-15592 GCA_018904695.1 Drosophila parvula
ATATACATATACATATATATATATATATATATATATTATGTGTAATAGCTGTTGCTAAACCAAGTTTAATTATCAGTTTTTTTTTTTCATTTTGCCCTTTCAATCGACGAAGCTTTCGACGGTTCGCAGCCGCAAAATTGTGTTCAGCTAATTAATTAGGAAGAGAACGAACCTCTCATGCCCCAAACAAAAAAACAAAACAAAAAACAATCGATGCATTTCGACTAACAAGGGGATGAACTCGAAATTATATGACATTCATTTCTGTGTGTAATATTTATTTCCTAATAAAGATGACAACAAAATGTTTAAAATAAACTCATGGTCTTTTTTTGGCGGGAAGTTCGAGGTGTCATTTCTGTTAAAAATTTTACAAATAGGTGAAATACAGGAATATTAAAGAAAGAATCAAAATCAGCCTCTGAAACAACGATTTCAGGTCGTCTATATTAACCTCCAGCTAAATTTATAATCCTATCCTCATAAAATCCTTATATAAATTTAGAAACTGTATTAAAATTATTTTAAGCTTTGGTATTTGGTATTCTTTTTGGGTTTTTTCATTGAAATATACAATACAATATATAATATACAAATTGTTCCGGAATTAGTGTTTAGTTTATTGTTGAGATCTATAAAAAAAACGTATTCTTAAATGGTATATATTTATATAAGGCTTCATTTTTGGACAAAGATGCACGTTAAAAAGGCGAATTTTCGATTTTCCTGTAAAATTATAATTTTCCGAAGATCTGTTAACTGTAGGTCCGAGGGTGGGGAGCCTCAGCCCTATTTACTGAGATAACATATAAAATGCTCTAATGCTTAATTTAGTTATAGCCACAGTTAAAATTCATAACATTTCCCATATTTCATTTAAAAATACCCATAAGATCCAGTTATATTTCCAACATGACGTTGCCACCTTTGACATTTCAGTATTGGAAGTCGCACGTACTAATCGGTTATCGATGTACCGATAACGCTGCATATGTCACCTCTAGCCACTGCTCTTCGCGCGCTTTTCTTTCTCTTATTCTTCAAACAGCGCGAAAAATATCTTGTGGCAAGACAGACGGTTGAAAGAAATAGATCACAGTAATACACCCAAGAGCATCCCAACGCTGAGCATGGACGTTGACTTCTGCGAGGAGGCGGGGCGCTCCTACCACACGGTGCAGCTCTCCGCCAAAGAAGTGCTCGCCGCTGGCCGCCGTCAGCATTACTGCAACGTAAGTAGGCCACTTGCACCGGAATGCACACCAGTTCCCCCCGCCACCAAGCCTTATATGTCATTCAACATTCAACCCCTCCCCTTCGTATCCAATCCCCTGCAGATGATCGATCTGCTGGCCAGCAGCTGCAAGAGTTCCGGCCTGATAGCCACTTCATTCTCGGACGAAGAGCTGGTGGAGTTCTGGCTGGGCGACATCCTGCCGCTGATGTTTGATGCCGATCGCAAGATACAGGACAGCGCCGTTGCCGCCCTGGCAGAGGCGCTGGTGGCCCTGGACGTCTCCGCCATCCACTCGTCCCGGTGCTGGCCCAGCATCCGCAGCGAGTTCGTGAACAAGTACGCGAATCTCATCGGGGAGATGCGCGACGAAAAGAACTCCAACTGGCACAAGATCTGGACTCTGCTGGTGCAGATCATGGACCAGGATTTGCTGCGCGGCTGCGTCTACATCAACAAGTTTCTGGCCGTCGTAGAACTGGGCTTCCGTAACCCGGACAATGGCGTCCGCTCGGAGGCCTTTCTCTGCTGGCGTGTGCTCATCAAGATCTTTGCCGCCTACGACGAGTTGGCCTCGGGAAAGAGGCTCCGCCTGCTGCTTATACCCCTGCGTACCTCGCAGTCACGCTCCTCGCATGTGAGCGGCATCAAGCTGCGTGTCTGGTGGTACCTAATCACCTGCCTGGACATCGAACTGGCCAAGTCCTTCGAGGGCGCCGTCGAGCACTTTCTAGCCTTTATGTTCGGCGGTGGACCGCGCAATCTGTCCTCGGGTCTGGCCCACAACTACCAGACGGCCCGGGAGTTGGCTCTGCCCTGCCTCGTGGCCCTGTGGGGCATGGAACAGAGTGAGGCTCTGCAGCGCCTGCTGAAAGAACTGCGCCTGGAGAACCTTCCCTATCCGTCGGCTCTCATGAACGCCGAAACACTGCAGCAACACTGGCGGCCCCTTCTGCAGGCGGCTGTCTCGGCACTGAAGCTGCTCATCCAACACGACGCTACCGAGGCAGAGCAGCTGCTGCTGCAGTTGCTCGTGCGGAATCTCTGCCTGGCCATGTTCCGCCTGGCCGTGGCCCCCTTCAATGTGGCCTGTTGCAACGAAATGGAGCAAATTCTACTCATGGAAGATGCCTCGGGCGGCAGGGTGGTGCGTGCCCTGTTCAACACCATAGCTAGTGAGAATATTGTGATGGAGCGAGTGTCCGGCAGCGATCAACTTGATGTTCTGGAGGCCTTTATGAAGTTAGTGCTGAAATCCAAAGGAGAAGTCCCAGCGGCAATTTTGCAGCGGAGTATCGGCTGCATCTTCGCCGCTGATCGCATTGAGGCGGGCAACCAGAATGAGTTCCGGCTCCTAGGCTCCTTTGCCGAACACCTAATGCAGGCCAACGAGGAGGAGGACTTCGAGGGCTTCGCTGTGAAGCTGCAGGTGTGGCGACAGGTGTCGCAGGCGTTGAGCAATTACCTGCGAAGCAATGCTCTCGAGTACCGCGTGGCGCATAATGCATCGCTGCTGGACACGTGGCTGCTGTGGCCACTGCAAACGTTGGCCGCTTTTGCCGGTCGCCGGTCAAGCAACCTCTTCGATGGCTCCTTCTGTGAGCAGTGGAAGCAGCTGCTAAATGCGGGTCACAATGCGCCGGAGAGGAGGAGATTCTTGGGCGACCTGAAGACCAACCTTACGGACCTCCTGAAGAGCAAGGACGAACCGCTTTTCGCGGAGCTCTTCGACTGTTACGTGACTGCCGTACTCAAGTTCGGACTCTGTAAGGATGCACCCCTATACAAGGACGTGTTCAGCCTGCTGCAGACCGTCTTCGAGCACCCTTCCTCCACCCAGCAGATGCTCGAGGCCTGCCTGAACACACTGCGCAACCTGGTGCTGGAGGTGCGCCAGAACGAGCTAATGGTGATCTTCGATTCCCTGAAACCCACCCTGGCCGTCGGCATTCAGTGCTGGGCCAAGCAGAAGTGCGAGGGCAGCTTCCTCGAGGAGTGGAAGCGGGCCATCCAGGAGAAGTTCCGCAAGCTGCCCATGAAGAGCATGGCCAATCAAGTGCGTGACATCTTCAAGGGCGACGATCTCTTCGTCATCATACCCTCGGTGTGGAGCCTGAACCCCGAGAAGCTGACAGAACGGCAGAAGGAGCGCTTTGCCGAGAAGTCGGACATACCGGCGCTGTACAACGACATGAGCCAGTCGCAGGACTCGGCCTCCATCAAGCCATGGACGCCCAAGAAGGTGGTCATTGCGCGGAGCAAACAGGGCGAGCTGGCGCTGACCGGCAAGGATGAGGTCGAAGAGGTGATCGAAGGCACACCCAGTGACGAGTCCGAGAAGGATCAAGTGACCGCTGCTGCTGTCTCCACGCCCATACGCAAGACGCCCGGCCGTAAAACACGCTCCCAAAAGGAGGAGGAGCGCAAAAACAAGCCGCCATCTGAGGAGCAGCCAGCTCGACAGACACGAAAGCGTGCGGTTCAGCAGGAAACAACGGAGCAGCCGGCACAGCCATCGCCAACGCCTGAACGCCAGCTCAGATCGCCCAAGAAACTGCAAGGGCCCCCAGCAGCAGCAGCAGCAGCAGGTAAGCGAAACAGGTAGCTGATGTACCTACCTGATATCTTAATCCCCCGCGTTGTGTCTTCAACAGCTGCCGGCAAGCAGACAAAGGCGGCCAAACCCACCCCCGTGGCGATAATTGTGCCGAGCGAGGATCTCTTCCCGGAAGTCGAGACTGAACCCGAGCCAGAACCGGTTAAAAAACCTGCCCCTGTTCCGGAGATCCAACTTACACCGCCGGAGGTGCCCCTGGAGGCTGTGCCCTCCACCCAAATGCCGGGAAGTAACACTGAAGCTGGGCCTGCTGCTCTGGCAGTGGCTGCCGGCGAAACATCGCCCAAGAAGACCAATCCCACGCGCTTGTGCAACTTGGTGAGTACGATCCCTTGAATTACTTGAGGATCTAAAGAGTAATCTTCCATCTTTTTCTCAGAACTCCCCGCCGGATCGCAAGCAGACGAATAACTCATCGAGTCCCACGCTGCGGCCCAAGCCCACCGGGCACCTGACGGGTCGCGGCGCTCAGCTCATCAACATGATCCGCAACAAGAATCTGGACACAGCTGCTGGTTCACCCTATGCCTCCATGTCGCGTCCAGCCTCTCAGCATCAGGGAACTCCGGCTCGTGCCCTCGACCGGGCCGAGCAGGTTTCCACGCCCACCAGCGAGCTGAACGAACTGACGGGCACCGATTATGCCTCTACGCCGATACAGGCGCCTCCGCCCAAAGATCTGCTGGTGTTCTCCAAGCGACTACCCTCGCCCTCGGCCAGTCCCTCGGTGAGCATATTGAAGCGTAAGCTGCGCTGCGAGAGCCTGGACGATGTCACCCTGGAATCGCCGGCCATGAAACGCAAACGAGTGAGCTTCCACGACCCGCCGGTGTCCGTGACCAAGGAGTATCTGCGGGACACGGAGGAGACGCGCAGCACCATTAAGCCCAAGCGATGTCTGCTGATGGAGAAGGGGGAGATGGAGAAGGCGCGTCAAGCGCTGAGGAGGCGGGGTCGCCTGGACAGCATCATTGAGATCGAGCGCTTTGCCAGCGAACAGACGGCCAGAACGGCGACGACGGACAAAGCTTTGGACAAGTCTGCGGGCGAGGCGGTCGAGGAGGATGCCTTCACTAGCCTGAAGTGGAACGACACTACTGCCACACATAACGTAAGCCGCACCGTGGAGCAGGACAAGCACATGGAAGTGGTGGAGCCAGAGGCGCAGCAGACGGCTGCTCAGGACTTGGCTGTATTGGATCCCGAGGCTGCCCTGGATCTGGTGGTTGAGCAGCTGCCGCTGGAGACTGTGCTGCAGCGGTACTTTGTTAAGGGCGAACTGAAGAGCGCCGGTTCGCTGGCCAAGTTCTTGTCCACACAGATGGCGGCCAACGACAAGCTGAAGACGAACGTGCTGGAGACGCTGTCGGAGAATCACTCCAAGGACTTCCTGGACCATGCTGTCCGCGAGAATCTCTCGTCGGTGGTGTGCGACCGCCTAAACCTCAATTCGGTGCTGGACTATGTCTGTGCCAAGTCCAAGATCAGCCAGAGCTGCCGTAGCGGCCTATTGGCCCAGGTACCCGAGATCCTCAAGAGCGGTGGTACACGGTCCGAGGTCGAGGGCCAGACCTTTGTGCAGCAGCTTCTGCTGCAGTGCAGCCCCGGCGACGACCAGCTGCTCGATCTCATTGACCTCCTGATGCGCACTCGTCGCGAGCGAAACAGCAGCTCCACGTCCCTAGCCAAGGGCAGTGGCCTCGCCTCCGTTCTGGGCAGCACTGACAATGTGGCCGAGACCGCAGCGGACTCCTCCTCCAACCTGTGAGTGGGTTTTGGGGTAAAAAAAGAGACAAAAAAAAAACAGGCGGCCATTGTCCTTCCCCAAGGAAGGGGATTCAATTGTATCTGCTTAGTATTAGTTAGGTTTTAGTTTACTTTAGTTTAAAAATATTGTATACTATATGTATGCCCGTTGGTGTATTATGTTTCGGCTGCAAGGATTTGCTTCATTTTACAATAAATTTCAATTATTAATAAATAATATTTAAAGGGAATTATTAAAGGGAAAGGTATAAATAAAAAGGTGTACCAAGTTTTTTAAACTTTGATTGTTCGATACAAAATGTACAGATAAATATCGATGTAAAGAACTCCTTTGAGTTCTAGTTATAAGCCATTTTCCACATCGAATCAATGATCCAAATACCCAATAAATAATATTAAAGGTATAAAATCTTCACCTTTCCGAATATAGCATAGCTTCCCTTCTTCTTGTTTTCCTATAGTTTCGAAACGCACCTTCACCGCCTAATCGATTGACATTAAAACTTGTTGCATCTTATCAATTTAATGCTTGTTTGTGTCAATTTGTGATTCCGGCTACGCTAATGGTGACGACGAGTCAGTCAGTTAGTTAGTTAGTTAACACTTTCGAGCAGACAGATAAACAATTACGATGATAAGCGATTAATTAATGACCACCTGACTAATCGTTGATGAGCTCAATGAACTAGCGACTATGATAAGATATTGCGTATACGCCCTCATGCTGATGCCTCAAAATCAGCTTTTATCAATGGATAAAATAAAAGGAAATTGGTATAGAGCATTTTATAGTCCTCACACTATCATTGTATAGTTATTTATACTTGATATTTTTTTGGGGGTCAGGCTGTTCCACCTTCAGTGGAGGGCATGCATGCCGGCAGTTAACCAGTTGCCGCTTCCCAGCCCTATCTGGCTATGTTGTTGTACTATATAGTGGTCGCGGCAAAGTCAAATCACCCCGCCGGTTGTCGCGTCCACTGATAATGTTCACGTGCTAGCAAACAACGCGTCGTCGCCGACATCGGCAGATAGAGATACGAGGGACTAGCGACGACTACACAGAGGAAAAATAAATGGGTTTTCTTCATTATATCACAACTACTGAGCAAGTTCTGCCGCATCTTTGCTAGCTAGTTATTAAGCATTTAAATTGAGTTATCTTTAAATATGAATTAAAAACATAAAGAGCACATTTTAAAACGAATTTAGTAGGCTTTTTATGGCAGAGAAATAGGAAAAGTAACAATTGAAAAACAAAGCACCAGAGAAACATA
This sequence comes from Drosophila parvula, assembly GCA_018904695.1. Classification (NCBI taxonomy): domain Eukaryota; kingdom Metazoa; phylum Arthropoda; class Insecta; order Diptera; family Drosophilidae; genus Drosophila; species Drosophila parvula. The sequence goes on from JAEIIG010015116.1 coordinate 6,896, forward strand.
TTCTGAGGTGTAATAATAGACAAATTCAAGCTTATTCAACTTATTTCAAGATATATATTATTTCTTAAGCTGCAGCTTGGTCTTTACCAAATAAAATCATTACTTTATAGTTTTCTATAGATAAAATGAATCTATATATCTAAAAAACTTTAAATTGCAATAAAATATCTAACGATATCTAAAGATATCTTTATGATACTAGAATATAATACGTATATTTGATCTTTTATAATATACATTAAGGAATTCCTCTTCAATAAAGGTAAAAATAATGTTTTGCTTGATTAAAAAGAATATTTAAAAATATAATTTTGATCTGATAGAAGTTGCAGAAGAGTTCTTTAAAGATAACACTTAAAGAAATTAAACAATTGATCATTTCTGCATGATGTTTCCTCAATTTATTTTTCTGTGTACACATTTTTTAACATATGTATGTATACATATACATATGTGCATGGAGGCTATACTTGTATACCCAAAGGTATAGCGTCTCCGTCGCCGACTTGCTAGCAGTTTGTTCAAGCATTATGCCGGCGTGGGCGTAGAGAGCGCCCTGCACGCCGCTGCTGCGTGTTAAGTGTCTCCAAGTGTCCGTGTCCGTGTCCGCCGGACAATTCTTGGATACTTTGTATCAGTTACAGGCGGCGTGATAAGTGCGCTTTCGGCACAATTAGCTAGACGCTGTGGGGAATGCCAAGGTCGTTTGTAGGTCCGCTGTTCCGCTAACCAACCGGCGGATCTCTTTCTCTTTTTTGTCATATAAATAGCCATGGAAAGTTCTTGCTCGAATTGCGCAAGCAAAACTGACCCTACCTAACCTGCCAAGATCTCGTGTGCGCCGTGACGTATCCATCGGCACTCGAGTCTCCTGCTCCGTCTGCTCTCTGTCTCGCCAGCTGATCTTTGGGCAATGGGAATGGCCTCTACAGAGATATCTACATATATATATATAATATATATATATATACATATATAGGTTCTACTGCCGGTTGGACTTTCGCATCCATGATTCATTCATAAAGTGAAGACGGCGTCGTTCCGGGTCCCTCGAAATGCGTAAGGCACTTGTGAAATATCTCTTATCAGCCGCAGAGCCACGTTAATGATTCGATTTTTGGGTGGAAATTCACGGAAGAGCAGCCTTGCTGGCCAGTGTTTGTTGCTTTATCAGGCCGCGCCACATAATTGAATAATCTGTGGCGGGCGGAGAGCGCGAAATAATAAAAATATCTGATACGCGGCCCGTCCGCCGACAGTTACAGAATAAATTCGCTCGGGACACGACGTGGGCCCATCTCGCAGGTGCCAAATCCGAGGTAGAAAATCGAGAGCGAGGGGTTATATACTCCGAGATCGTCTCTCGTCCGATCTCTATATATTTTTAATATAGATGCTGCTGTCGGGCTGTTGTTGTTTTGTGCGAATCTCTTGATATAATCGGTGGTGGCGCGAAATAATTAAAGAACTGTTTTGTTTCGGTATCCGATTTTAGCGAATTAAATAATGCAGAGTGACTTTATAAATAATGTGATTTTGACTCAACTTTTTTGAGCAAATATCTATTGCTTCTTGACACAATTATGGCTTTTAAAACATAAAAGCATATGTTTTCACATTATAAGTATAATAATAATATAATCTGTGCACTTATTTAATAAGAATATCCTTAGAAACGCTCAGAAAATACGAAAAAGTGAAGGATATTTCAGTTATCTGAAGAAAACATAAGTAATACCTTTAATCTTGTCAACAAATTGTAGATATTGTTGAAAATGCAGTTAAATATAAATTTAAAGGATCGTTCAGATCAGAATTGCTTCGGCTAGCTTCGTGTAAAAAAACGAATGCCTTAGAACCCTTAGGGTAACTGTTTGGGCATCCCTGCTTTCCTAAAAAGATATACCAACGCCAAAGGATGGTTCAGAGATATGTTGGCTTTTAGATATTGCTTGCGCTTTATCACAAGCGATCTCGGTTGGCACCTCTGACAGCACGAGTATCTGGCTGCAGCACGAGTATCTGGCAGATACCTTGTCTGGTATCTGGTGCCAACTTGCTAATTAGCTGGGACCCAAGAGGTTTGGGGACTGTGGGGGGCGTGGCACTACACGAGAACAGCTGATTCCGTCGAGGCACGAAGTGCAGCCAAAAGTTTTCCGCCGAGCGGCGAACAAAAGCTGCAGCCAGTGCAATTTTTCGCAGAGCGACGACGACTGGCGAATCAAACGGACGGAGCAGGCGGAGGATTCTCGCTTCCAGTTTCCCCACAGTTCCAGGCAGCAACGGATTCGGATTAGGAATCAGCGCACAAATCCAGAGCAGTAGGTGAGCGCTCAATAGGCGATTTTCCCCGGCCGAGTGTGGATGCGAGAGAGAGAACGAGGAGCGGCTGTGCCGATGGCGATGTCGGAAAAGTGACTCAAACTCTGATGTAATCATTTTCACATGCTGTTACGCCCGCTAAAAACGTTCCGTTCGCATTCACATTCGTGAAATCGTGCGTTTTCGGTTCGGTTTCGGTTCCCCCCGATTCGGATTCAGTCTGTTGCTGAATCGCTTGCGGCCTGGAAGCCAAAAGGTAAACACACACTCGACCGAAACTGGATTGAACTGGGTTGGAACTGCACCTAACAAGTTTCCGGGTTTGAAGCAGCAAGGATGTATCCGTATCTTCAGCATGGATTTCCGCATCCTCTCCAACCTCATCAGCTCCATCCCAGAAGTGACAACGGGCGGTATTGATTTAACACACACTTGGCTGCCGCCGCGCTACAGATGGGAAGGTGGAGAGTGTGCCGCCCTTCCAATGAGTGTGGAGCTTCGGCTCTGCTTGCCCCAGAGCTTCAGCCAAAAAAGCTTCGGTCAGCTGTGAGCTAAGAGAGAATAGTTCGAAATTTGGAATTAAATTATCTCTCCGTTCTCTTGGTTGTATCTCAGTATCGCTCTTTCTGCCATTATAGGTTGTTTTAGGCCAGATTTATGCTGTTTTGTGATATCATCGAATTCCAATTGAAACGAAGAGATATAGATAAAACAAGTTTAAAGCGGCAGTACTTATTCGGATGTGTCACAACACTCTCGCGCCAGTTGGAAATAGTGTTCAAATAAACATTGTACATTGTACATTGAGACGGAAAACAATAGTTAGTTGGAGTGTTTACAAATGGAATATACAGTGTTCTTTGGTTAATAAAGTCAAAAGATAGTTGCAGATGCACTAATGTTGCTTAAACTACGGTTTTATAATTAAAAATATAAGACTGGAACGCCAAGAAATACTCAAAGGTTCGAAGAGAAGTGACTTGTTTATACAAGAACAAAATTAAATATAATAAATATAATAAATATTAATTACAAGTAATATAATTCATAAATATCATAGGGTTAATTCACTAAAAGCCTTTAAATCAGCGGTGCTCAGGCAATATATTGACATGTTAAAACTGTGAATTTTTATTTGTGTGAATAACCCCTCCACGCGAACGTTTCCGCTATGAGTGTGGGCAGAGGACGGGCAGAGCAATTTACTGACGCTAGTACTGCTTTAAACTCATATTCAAAATAACTGAGTTTTCAGACCTTAAACGTTTTTTTAATTATCTAAGAGCTAAGGCGATTTGTATTAAATATTTTTCTTATTATTTCTTAATTCTCTTGATCCTTAACAATGTATTTATTTAATTGTTTTTAATCCTTTTTTTTAGCACAATCAAACCCTCGATCGTATCAATAGTTTCGTGAGAGATCCCCCGAGATGACCTCGCGAATGTTTAAGTTCGGCGTGACAGCCGCTAGTGCAGCTGTCGGTTCCGTGCTGGCCTCCTACACCTTGGACCGCTGGAACTCTCCCCATGTGGTACGTACATCATTGTGAACTGTTCCACCACAATTTCATCATTATTCTTTCTCCCAAATCCAGGTGAATAACTCCACGCAGCGTCCACCGAAGAGGAAGCGCACACTGCCCCCCAGAGCTGATCAGATCAAATCCCTGATGAGCGGCGATGAGTTCGATGTGCTGATCATTGGCGGCGGTGCCACTGGAGCGGGTTGCGCCCTCGATTCGGTGACAAGAGGTGAGTGAAAAGAGAAATACCGCCCAGCTAGTCATTTTACTTATGATATTCTGTTGTTTTTTATCCAGGTCTGAAGACCGCTTTGGTGGAACTGGATGACTTTGCCAGCGGCACCTCATCGCGCTCCACCAAGCTCATCCACGGCGGCGTGCGTTATCTGCAGAAGGCCATCCTGGGCGTAAGTTTACACAGCTCACAGCTAAGGTTTACTTCACGGTAGAATCATGCTAATTGTCATCTGTCCTCTCAGCTAGACCTTGAGCAGTATCGCATGGTAAAGGAGGCGCTGCAGGAGCGCGCCACCATGCTCGAGTCCGCGCCCCACTTGACCCATCCACTGCCCATCATGCTGCCAGTTTACACGTAAATTTGAAGATATTTTAAGCTCATTACCGGTGCCCAATTAATACCCAACTCTCCTGTTCTAGGTGGTGGCAGGTGCCATACTATTGGGTGGGCATCAAGGCCTACGATCTGGTGGCCGGTGATCGCAACGTGAAGAGCTCGTACTATCTGTCTAAGAAGGATGCCCTCGAGCTATTCCCCATGCTCAAGAAGGACAAGCTTTGCGGCGCCATTGTCTACTACGATGGCCAGCAGGACGATGCCAGGATGTGTCTGGCGGTGGCCCTAACAGCCGCCCGCCATGGCGCCACCGTGTGCAATCATGTGGAAGTTAAGGAGCTGCTCAAGAAGGACGACGGCACTGGCAAGCAGGTGCTGTGCGGTGCTAAGGTCAAGGACCATATCTCCGGCAAGGAGTTCACCGTGAAGGCCAAGTGCATTGTGAATGCCGCCGGACCCTTCACGGACTCCATCCGTAAGATGGACAACCCCACGGTGAAGAGCATCTGCTGCCCCAGCTCCGGTGTCCATATCGTGCTGCCTGGCTACTACAGCCCCGATCAGATGGGTCTGCTGGATCCCTCGACCTCCGACGGACGCGTCATCTTCTTCCTGCCCTGGCAGCGTCAGACTATCGCCGGCACCACCGACCTGCCCTGCGAGATCACCCACACCCCCACGCCCACCGAGGACGAGATCCAGTTCATTCTCAACGAGATCAAGAACTATCTCAATGCGGATGTGGAGGTTCGCCGCGGCGACGTCCTCTCCGCCTGGAGCGGCATCCGCCCGCTGGTCTCGGACCCCAACAAGGACGACACCCAGTCCCTGGCCCGTAACCACATTGTCCACGTCAGCCCCTCCAATCTCATCACCATCGCCGGCGGCAAGTGGACCACCTACCGGGCGATGGCCGAGCACACCATCGATGCGGCCATTAAGGGTGAGAGTCTGCTCTTACTAATTCTTAATCATCACTTAGCTAATCCTTATCTGATCCAGCCTGCAACTTGAAGCCCGAGCGGGCCGAGGCTGTGACCTCGTATCTGAAGATCGAGGGCGGCCAGGGCTGGACCCCGACCATGTATATCCGACTGGTGCAGGACTTTGGACTCGAGTGCGAGGTGGCCCAGCATCTGGCCAAGTCGTACGGCGATCGTGCCTTTGCCGTGTCCAAGATGGCCTCGCTGACCGGCAAGCGTTGGCCCATCATCGGCAACCGCATCCATCCCGAGTTCCCCTATATCGATGCCGAGATCCGTTACGGAGTGCGTGAGTATGCCTGCACCGCTGTCGACATGATCGCCCGCCGGCTGCGTCTGGCCTTCCTCAATGTTCAGGCCGCCCAGGAGGCCCTGCCCGTCATCGTGGACATTATGGGCGAGGAGCTGAATTGGTCCAAGGACGAGAAGGAGCGCCAAATTAAGGCCGCCACCGAGTTCTTGGCCAACGAAATGGGTCACACGGTGAATCGCACCTCCAAGGAGCGCATACCCATCAAGCTGTCCAAGGAGGAGATCCAGACGTATATCAAGCGCTTCCAACTGATCGACAAGGACAAGAAGGGCTATGTCTCCATCAATGACATCCGTCGGGCTCTCAAGACCTTTGGCGAGGCCGATGTTTCCGGCGAGCAGCTGCACGAAATTCTGCGCGAGATCGACACCAACATGAACGGACAGGTGGAGCTGGACGAGTATCTTCAGGTGGGTCATAGCTTCAAAAAGGGTAATCTTTAAGTTATTTTATTATTTATTCACGGATAGAGTACAAGTTTTACCAAATTTCACATACGAGTATATACTATACATATTAAAAATTCCAAATTGCAGATGATGTCCGCCATCAAGACGGGCGACGTGGCCTACTCCCGCTTTGCACGCATGGCGGAGCTGGAGGAGCAGAAGCACGAGGCGGCCAACCTGAAGACAAAGATCAGCGTGGACCGATCCGGTGGCGGCCTGTAAGGGGAGCGGAACGAGCGACTTAACAACGACAACAACATCACCCGGCCATTTGAGGCGAGGACTAGGCTTAAGATCGAATGGTTAGGATCAAACTTATTTACACTTTTTGCTGTTAATAAAACCTCTTTCAACTCACCCCCACTTTATTTGGGCTTTGGCTGGGACTTGGAGCTACAGTTTTGGTTGGAATTGGCCTTCGGCTGAGGCTGAGGCTGACCGTTGGCATCGGCTATTGTAGCATTGCCATTGGGATTGGTCTTAGTCTCCTTAGGCTGTGCCTTTTTGGGTTGGTTTGGCTCCGCCTTAACCTTGGGTTTTGCTCCGTTCTGGACCTCTCCATTCTTCATCTGCTCATTCGGTTTTGGATTTGGTTTGACCGCAGGAGGAGACTTCTCTTTAGCCTTGCCGCCCTTGTCCTTGTCGCCGTTACCTTAAGAGAAACATGGGTTACTGAAGTTTGGACATTGCTTTATTTTTGGTTGCAATACTAAAGATGTTATGCAAGCGGTTCTTAAAGTCGTCAGTGAGGTTGAAATCGACTCGTCGGAAGATGTACTGGGCATTCATAACGCAGTTGAACAAATCCGTTCGCTGGTTGCTATTCAGATCGGCAATCATGTCCAGCTTGGGATCCCAAAAGAAGAGCAGCTTGCCCTTGCCCTTGCCCTTGCTCGACGGCAGGTTAAGGACGTCGGCCAGCTTGGTCAGCATCTGATGGGATTTTATTAGAAAAGACACAAGACTGTACTGTGGCAATGCTAACCTCGATCAGCAGGTCACCAACGGACTTCCTCCAGTAGTTGGGATCCTGCCGGGTCAGCTCCCAGAGGAAGAGCGTCTTGATGTAGTAGCTCTTCAGGTTGCTCATGTTGTTCTTAATGTTGCGGTGCTGCTTCAGCATTCGGATGGCGTTCTTTAGATTGTTCTTTCCGTGGATTAGCGTCTTCTCAGCTTCAGAATAGGAGGCCCTGAAGGATACGTTGTCGGGATGGGGTGGCTTTATGGGCTTGGGAATGGCCTCCCAATAGGCAGTCTGACCGAAATGACGCCTTTGATCCGGTCCTAGGACCAGTTGGGCAGGTACCAGCTTAATGGCTGGTACAAAGTCCACCGAATACTTGTAATGGCCCTTCACCTCGATCGTGTGGGCGGGGCCGCACCTCCGGTATATGATCGGCGAGACCAAGCCGTCCACCACAATTTGGTTGTTCATCTTGCGGACGGCCTGGGTCATCAGGCTTTGGAGGATGGCCTGCAGCTTAACCTCCAGCAGCTGCTGTTTATTGTTGACGATTTTCTGCAGAAGCTGAAAAACCTTCTTATTGTGATCCTGAATCGCGAGAATCTGCATGACTTGGGTCATGTCCAGGATCACGTTGCCTATCGACCAGGAAAGCGAATGTTGGAAAGCACGAATTAAGCATTTAATTATATACCACCTACCTGGCTTTCGGGGATCAGCTTTTACTATTATCTTGTTATTCTCGGGAAACTTCAGATGAATCACCAAATCAAACTCATCCGGCATACCAACCTTCAAGTTGTCGGCATAACTTCCTGCAAAGGAAATCCCCTTTTATTGGCACGCAGTAAATATTGTTTTTATTTAGTTAAACAACCGATCAACATGCAATAAAATTTGCCAGATATCTTATCGAGCAAAGAGTGGTGTTCCGTTTTTACTGGAAAATCGGCTTGACTGCCAACTGTTATAACCAATTAGAATACTCATATTTTTCCTGATTGATGGAACGAAATATCTACGATAAGATCTCAATGAATTTACATGAACAAAATTATAAACATTTTAGATTTCAATGCAGAGTCTTCACTATTTCAATTTAAAGAAGAAAATCACACAGCTCGGCAGTATCGGTTTGATTACAAACATGAATCAAATAAATAAACAACAACAAAAAAGCCAGCAGCCACTTCAGTTCTTCTGAAATTCTGCACAAATTTGTATCTTTCACAAAGAAAAATAAATTGACTCACGGATATGGGCGAACTCAAGTCTCTTTAATACTTGCAAAAGCTAAGAATATTCCAGAAGAAAAAAAAAAAACGGGTGAAGCTCTAAGTTAAGAATATTCCAGAAGAAAAAAAACTGGTGAAGCCGAAGCAAGCGCTCTTTACAATTCATTGGAAGTACAATATACATTATGTAATAGGTAAGACAGGATCCATAAATAAAGTGCATAAATATATGAGCAGTACTCTACACTATAATAATTAGTGAGAAAACAATTTACAGTAGAGTCCGGTTATAGCGACTTTCAAGGGACCGACGATTTTACGTCGTTATA
>JAEIIG010015131.1:0-18909 GCA_018904695.1 Drosophila parvula
ACACATATAAATATTATTAATTATCCAACTTTGGATCAACTTTCGACATTAAGTTTTTAATTAGTTTGTAAACGTTTACTCTAAGATCATTTTTTATATCAAGACAAAGCTAAGATAGTTAAACCAAACATTGTTGAATATAAAACGAAAAAGAAAACAAGAAAAAGAAAACAAGAAAAGACACAAGAACAACAACTTGCATACACCCTTGTTCAGCGCCAGAACATCCTTGAACATCCAGCTGACCTTAGTGTCTGACAATGCCATGTGTAGGGGAACCCCAATATCATCATAATGCCGGGAGTAGACACACATATACTACCATATAATATACCTGTTGGTTTTGCTAGCATATTGTTTTTGTGGATGATACCCGACTGTGATCCAATCATCTATCTGTATATTATTCGATGCGAGACAGAGGAACTGGCTTTCCCAGATATCTATCTATAGCGAGGATCGTTGTCGTCGGATCCCCCGTTCTTTTTTTTTTTTGCTCTTTTGCTCTTTTGCTTACCCCTAGAAGAGGCCAGGTTATGCAAGCTTCAAAATACCGAGGAAGACATTTTAATTGAAACAAAAAACAGAAGGAAAGAAAAACAAACAGAAACAGAAATAGAAGACAAAAAATCGACAACAACAACAACAAAAAAAAACAAGAAAACAAAAATATAAAACTAAACTTTCTTTGTGTGTTATATTGTATGTATTACTATATATTTGACTTCGTAATTTTTTTTTTTTATATGTATGTATATCTATTTTTATATGAACATTTGTAATTTTTATAAATCAACTAAAGTAAAAACAATTTTATACTTTTTATATGGGCTTACGTGAAAATACCTTGTGCTGTATGAACGTTTACTTTAATGTAAAAACAAAACCAAAAAAAAAAAAACAAAAAACAATGAGAGAAAACAAAGCAAACAACAGAGCATTTTTATTTAAATTGTTCGAACTTCGTTAGGTCCCCATAATAAATTGTTTGTAAATAACTCAATGCATATACACATAGATTAATTTGTTTAAGCCTCGAACCCGAACCCGAACCCAAACCTGACCCCGAATTTAATGGCAAGAGCACACCCATTTATGTAACGTTTAATATTGAAAATATATTAATATTAACACCTAAGACTACACAAGGAAATAGAAGATAGAGGCGACAAAAAACAGTTGGCATGAATTTCCTTCTAAATGTATATTGTATGAATATGTATGTATATCTTTGTTAAGTAGCATTTGTAATTTATGCAGGTGTCTCGTTTTTTTTTTACGTTTTGTTATAGCCAAGGAAAAAAAACCACAAACAAAGAAAAATCTAATAAAACCAAGAAAGGGAAGCGCAGTGAGGTGAGAGATGCGAAGGAGGAGGGAATGGGAAGATTTTAAGCATTTTGAACAAATGTATTCGAATATGTACCTACACATCCCATCAACGGATGTGTTTATCTGAAACTCACCACTGAAAACAGAAATTTAATGAAACATTTAAGTACCTTAACGAAGCTTCTAAACTATACAGCTACTGTGAGTCCGGATCAAGTCGAGTCAAGCCAAACCAAAAAAGAAAAGAAACCAATAATAATGCTATTTCGTTCGTATAAAATCCAACCTCCTTTTGTCCGACACGAGGGGCTTGCAGATTGGCTAATTGCCAATTCCAAATGGCAATTTAGGTCACTGTGGCTAGCTTTTGTATTCTGAGATCATGGTAGCGCCTAAGTACCTCTACACACAGTACAGCCTCCCCCACCAAAGACTACATAACAAATAAGATGCGTAACGCCCAAGCAAGTTCCGAGAAGAGCGTACACTCTCCCTCGCTCCAAAACTCCAGAGTAACTTTGAGTGGCGTTACGCCTCTTATTATTATATTGCCTTTGCCCCCAAACACATTCGACACTCTCGACGACACAATGGATGGCGGGCACTTTTTTTTTAGATATTATATATTAGAGCATATTTAACTAACCAAAAAAACCAAACAAGGAATAAACAAATTTTGTACTTTTATATATATGGTGAATATGTATATATATATTTAGATATATATAAATATATATATATACACATATGTATGTATATATTCGTTAACCTTATATACACATATGAATGTCTCCAATGGGTTCAACTCAGCTTCAGCTCAACAAACGAACTCTCGATGTGGTTTTTGTATGCATGTCCCTGTATCTGAATGGTAGCGAACAGCAAAACTTATCGTATAATGTTTAGAAATGATAACGAATATATAAGACAGAGCAATAAGGCACAAGTATAAGACCCAAAAAATCTAATGCATGTTTCCTCTCAACCAACCTACATATACATATATATATATATATATATACTATATATACTATATATATACTAGTATTTACCTGAATCGTAGAGGAAAGCGAAGAGAGCTGTTAGGTAGAGATGGAGATTTTAGGCGAATACCCGATGGCTTGCTTAGAAAACTTTTCTATTGTGATTGTGATACCAATGTAAGGCACAGAAAAAGAAAACAAGTAACAGAAACGAAAGGGAAACGGAAACGGAAACGACAACAGATTCATATAATATATATAATATGTACAGTAGAGTCGTTGGGAAGAAGTTTAGTAAGAAGAATCAAGAATCCGCCTGTCATCGATGTCCACCAAAACTTACATTTAGACGCGGTCGCGATGAAATTGTATCCGACCGATCTTAAGAACAATAGGAACCTTTAATGGTAGTTACAGAAATATACAAAAAGAAAACAAACATATATTTTACAATATGGAAGTAAAAAGCCACACTCAAGCCCACATTCTAAAACACACTGATAACGATAAATAATGAATGATATATGATAAATGATAAATGATAATTGATAAATGATAGATTTAGATACAAGATTCAAGACAAGATCCGATGATCCGATTTAGAAAACAAACTCACTAACTAAGCGTGCGTATTTTAGGTACAAGATCAAGACAACCATTAATGGAAATAATACTAAACTGCTTTTTATACCTCAGATATGTTTCTATATATGTATGTATCTATATGTACGAAGAGATATCTCCACACACACACACCCACACAAACACAAAACAATGCAATGTAAAACGGAAACCGGAAACCGAAAAACGGAAACCGGCAAACGATAAACGATAAACGGAAACTAAATTCAAGTGCATGCATTAGAAAGCCCAAACTTGTCGTCGTCTATAAGGTCCTTAAATACCGATATTTTGATAGGTAGCTAGAGATGACAAAATTCATTTATGAATGTGTAACTTTTATATATTTTTAGGAAACTTGTTCAATTGATACGCTTTTTCCAAACATAAAATCTAAATGTGCATTATCAAAAAAAAAGTATAAAGAAAAAACTAAAACAAAAACACCACCAGAAGTCACGTGTGGCTCGGATTGTCAAAATAGTTTCTATCTTGGAACTTGGCGACAAATTAAGCTCAATATATATATATGTATATATATATATATATATATATATCATAATAACTGTATATTCTTTCCACGGAATCGAATCGAATCGAGTTGTAAGAAAGGCAATATTGAAACCAGATACCAGATACCAGATATGATACTCATACCAGATATTTTCTCACGCGTGTCTAGAGAATCCGAATGCCTAAGTGACGCCAACAATGGACATGGAATGTATTGTGATTTCAGTTCTAAACAGTTATGTATGTCTCTTCTGTTGAGTGTGTGTGTATATATACATAGGAAAACAGGTTCAATAACTGAGTAAATGTACGTGTTTTGTATTGTATCGATAATTGTATAATTTAAATTTAACTTCAACTTCAATAAGTTATGGTACTGATTGCTATATAGCGTTCGTTAACTGACAAAACAAAGCAAAAAAAAAAGCTAAGGCAAAAAAGCAAAAGCAAAAGCAGAAAGAGAAATTAATTAAATTAATGCATATCAGTGATCACAATAATGATGATGTACATACATTGTAAGCAATTAGGGCATTCAGCCATCTTAGCAGGTGTAACAATAGCAGTTCCTGCAACACGAACAACTCAATACGATTCTTCAAGGAAGTGGTCTCAATCTTCCCCGTCTCAAAAGGAAGTTTTTTAAACCGAAATTTGCTCACACAACACAACTTGTATAAGATCTGTTAACCAACTCATTTCTATATTCCAATCATTTTGTGTTGTATTTGAAAAACCATTTGCCACATCTGCTAAGAGCTATTGAATGGCCTAAAATAAAATGAAACAAATACAAATATATATGAACAATGTGTGTGTGTGCCAGCAGAGAGACACACACATCCCAAGAAATGTACGTACATACATATATATATATCTATTCATAGTACCGAGACAAACAAATATTCATTCAATTCAAAAAACCCTTTAAGTGTGTACATAAGCATAGTGGTAAATAATATGACATGTATGTATTATGTATAGTAAAAAAATATAACTTCCATATTGAGTATTTTTCATATTACCTTTAATAGAATAAAGATTATCGTATTATTCAAATGGATTGCGTACAAACTATATATTATATATACCTGATGGGGGCTGGATTTAAAAAAAAGATTGCCTAGTTTTTGGCGTCAGCGGAGACTCATCTCTAAAGTTTTTAAAACTTTTAAAAGTGTGTCTAAAAGTATGCAATTCTTGAGCTGCGTTATATAGTTTTTAACACCTTAGAAACTCTATTCCCAGAATATCTGTCGCCTCGATTTGTAATCAAGGAGCCCATTTTTTAAATTTCTAATCGATTAAAGAACTAATCGATGCTATACTTGTATTGTGGCAGTTTTCATTTCAAGGGACACTACATTCAGAGCTATTTTCCTGGAAACTTGACGTTTTTGTTGAACAACAAACACATTAAAAAGTTATCCAACTTTATACTACAAAATTTGCATTCCAAAATAACATTGCAGAGTTTTAGGCAATATTTGAGAGGTTTTAAAACCGCTAATATTTTCTGGAACACCCTAGAATATCTCATTTTACCAACTCAAAAGTGAGTATCATTAATCAGCCTATTAAACAATTAAAGTATATATTTGTAATATTTGTCTATTAACTGGAAACGAAATATCTTACCAGAGAACATAACTGAATTCAAAAACCTGAATTCTTAAAAGATTCCACAACGATACAAATATATTTGGATCTAAAAAATGATGAATTACTTCCAAAATGAATAGAAAAAGTCGCATTAGTTCATTTTTTAAAACGTTTTATTAAAATTTGTTTTCGCTTGGGGTTCCGGCTGCACAAAAAAATATATATTGCATTTATTTCATAGTAAACGCCCGTATGTGTGTTAACGCTAAATGTTGTTCCTTAGGTAATCGGTAAAATGTTAAGTTTCCTTGTTGGTTGGTTTTGTTTGTCCTGCGAATCGTTTGCGGATGGCTCCTGTAAAAGCAATTGCAACGAGTATCGAGTGGCGAGTTGCGAGTTACGGGCAACGTGCAACGTGCAACGTGCAACGAGCAACGAGCAACGAGTATCGAGTAACGCGTATCCCGTTACCAATTACGTGTGTAACAAGTTACCAGTTAGGGGCAACGAGTAACCAGCTACCAATTACGAGTAACGAGGTAACGAACGTCCAGTTACGGGCAACTTGTAACCGGTATCCGCCTACGAGTAACGAGTAACCGGTATCCGCTTACGAGAAACGAGTAACCGGTATCCGCTTATGAGCAACGAGTAACTGGTATCCGCTTACGAGTAACGAGTAACGATCGTTCAGTTACGAGCTACCAATATCATCGCTCTATCCAGGTAAGGTACTGCTTACAACTTACAACTATTAAACATTACTTTCGTTATTGGCGGCGACCTGCTTGCCTCCCGACTTCCCGCTGCCAGATCCCCCGGCTGCTACTCGGGTGCGGGTAAATTTGCTAATGGACGTGGGTGATGCGTTGGCAGCGGCACCGGCAGCTGCATCCAAACGGAGGCTATTCCCGGCCGGATAGACACAGCCTTTGCGGCGACGTCCCGCCGGAGAGCCGGCACTTCTATCACCGATTTGTACTAGGCTGGACAGATCGTCGCTGCGCGAGAAGACAAACTCCTCGGAGGACAGGCGCTTGCGCACCCTTCCGCCGACCACATCCGGTTTCTTGCCATTGCTCAGCGGTGAGGGTGAGGCGGGTGCCACCAGGGCCGGTGTCTCCATGCCGTTGCCACCGCCCAGGACGGGAAAGTGGGACTCGAGGACGCCGGGTCGCATAAGAATCTCATCCAGATGGGGACCGCCGTTCTGGCGGCCCGGCGTTGCGAACTGTTCCAGCGAGGAGCTGGCACTGTAGAAACTGGTATCCGCGGATCCCTCGGAGCCGCATTTGCCGTGCTCCGAGCGAGTGCAGCAACCGCGCTGGGCATTCCGGCCGCAGGGACAGTGGGGACACAGTCGCAGGCAGTGCTCGTCCGCCAGGATGTCGCTGTCGCTGAAGGTTAGCTTCTTGGTCGGCTGCGCTTGCCGCGGCACATCTTGATCCCCATCCAGGGGATCGGCCGATTTGGAGCTCTGCACCGCATTGACGGAGTGGGGCAGCTGCAGCCGCTGCAGGCTGTGGCCCGATGCCGACTCAAAGCTATCGTCACTGGAGTCCAGACTGTGCACGGCCGCCGGCGACTGATCCGGGAAGATGCGCGGAAAGGTGACAAAGACACGGCCCAGCCGCTTGTACTGATCCTGCGTCCGGCTATCCTCGGCACAGCCAGCCAGATTCTCGCTGAACTTGGGCGCCCGCCGCATCACCTTGGGCGTGTGCAGTTGCGACTCAAAAATATCCTCCAGCGGCACCTTGGGCCCGGCCACGCCCATGTGCTGCAGATACCGCTCGATGCTGTTGGCCAGGCTGATGGGCACACTGGTGCGCGAGGAGACGCTGGAGATCTCGGACAGGGTCTCGGGGCTGGCCAGTGGGGCCAGGCCGTACCAGTCGTCGTGGAGCAAGTCCACGCCCGGCACCGCCACTGATCCGGCATCCGAGGCTCTTCGCAGGGCCTGCACCTGCGCCAGCGGCAGTGACCGGGGCTTCTTCTCGGAGTGCTGTCGCTCGAGTAGCGACCTCTCCGGCAGTGAGGGCGGCGGCGTCAGGGCCATGTCAAAGGCCACCGCCTTGAGACGAGGGATACCAACCGCCACCATCTCATCCGGCAACGGTTCGGCATTGCCAATGACCGTTGCCGTCGTCTCGGAGCTCATCAGCGATGGACTCTGGCGCAGGGCCACCGTGGCCAGGCTGTCGTCCAGGGCGCTTGATATGTCGTACGGCGTCGTGGCCGAACTTAGCTGGCTGCGTCCGAAGATGCTGCCGGCCAGCGAGGAGGCCTTGCTGCCGCCACCACAGCCAGCCGCCGAGATTAGGCGTTGGGGCTGCAACGGAGGCGCCGAGCCATTGGTGAAGGACGTCTCCAGGCAGAGTTTGTGCTGGGCAGTCGGCGTCAGGGCGAGGCAGTTGCTCAGATTTGTGTAGGAACTTTGCGAGGGCTGATTACAGTGCTCTGCCTGCACCGAAGTCAACATCTGGCCCGAATCCGTGTCCGTCTCTGGTCCGTTACGTCGCAGCGGATCCATTGCCATCGGTTTCTGGTCCGAATCCTCGGCCTCGTTCGATGCGGTGGAGAACGCATTGGAGGTCTGACGCTGGGGCTTGCGTGGCCCACTCGTTGTTACAACCTAGAGGGAAGTAGCGAGAGGGGGCGGATCAGTGCTTGCATGGCTATGGTCTATTAGCCTAGATCAAGGTCTACCTTGTAGTCCTACTAAAATATTTAATATTGACTGATTCCTTTCATTCATATTTGCTTTGGTTCATTGATTTGAATTTTATAAATATTTGAAATATTTAACAAACGTTGACTCGTTGTAAGTTAATTCACAAATTGATTACTTTTCATTATACATACTCGTATATCTTTTAGCAAAATATGAACGAATTGTAGTCAAGAATACAATTAATCGTGATTTATAAAGCTCGTAGTTACATGTGAATGCAGAAAGAGACGAGTAGATGTTGCGAGCGAGAGTGGGATGCATGTATGTACAGCAGAGTGTCACAGATGAGCGAGAGAGGAAAGAGACAGATGCAGATGCAGATGCAGATAGCGAGTGACTAAGTACAGTTGCGTCAAAGTGAAGCGAGTGGGGGGTACAGAGTTGCTCATGTCTCGACAGTTAAATAGTTCGATAGATCGCTGAGTGAGTAGTGAGGTGTGGTTTGGTTAGTTTGGGTGGGAGCTTACGGGAGGTGCAAGACACAATATCGAGATTGGTTTTCGTTGTACGAGTACGAGTACGATTACATTTAGAGAGTTTACAAAATTGTTTGGGTTTGTTTGTTTGTTTGTTTTTTTTTTTTTTTAGGTTAGGTTGAGAGCGGGAGAGAGAAATATACATAGAGAGAGGTAGAGAGAGAGAGAGAGACTTGTAATTCGGTTGACATATTTAAGAAATAAGTTTGGTTTTAACGAGAGCAAAATGGAAAGTTGCTTTAGTCGTTTGTTTAATGATTACATTGTTAATTAATTTATTTATTTGTTTTTTTTTTTTTTTTTAAATAGAAGTAGGCTGGCGGCTGTACCTGGTATCTGTATCTTGTGTTGTCGTAGTTGTTGTAGTTGTAACTGTTGTTGTTGTAGTTATTGTCGTGTTATCATTACGTCTACGAGTGGTACATGCCTTTGCGGTTCGATCTCTACAAGACACAACCTGTTCACATCATCGGATGGTCGGATGATCGGATGATCGGGTCACATACAAATCGGTAATTGGTAAGAACGGTATTCGGTTATCGATAATCGGTATTTTTTCACACACACATATCGTCGAAAAGAAGCAAAACGAAAGCATAAATAAGTTGATAAGTGGTTTCACAAGTTGCTCGCATATACATGAACTGGACCAGAGATATATGTATATACATATATGTATCCCAGGTCTAGTCGATTTGGGGAGTAGTGTGTGGGGGGAGGGTTGGGTCATCCTGTAGCCTGCCTGACCCACTACTCTCTCACTGCAACTACATACATAGCTCACAGCGAAGGCCAAGTCAAGCCCTCTTCATCCCAGCTCAGCGTAAAGCGCAAATACTTCGTCTACCAAATGCTTTTAGCCATTCCAGAAGCTTTACAACAATTTATGTAACAACCATTCCCATGCAGCAGATATTTTCGGGGAGATTGTGGGTGTGTATGTATGTGTGGCGATTAGGTGTGTGTGTGTATGTGTGGTGTGTATAAGTTTAAAGAGCTTAACAAAAAATATGAATTGAACAAACTTACCAAACTGAAATCCGCTTAAAGAACTCAATATGAAATCATCATCAAAAGTTGTGCAATAATTTTGAAACCAATACGATGATACTCTTTGCCAAATATATATGCTTTATATATGAACCATCAAGCTATTTTCTATGCTTGTTTCATTCCGCCAAAATCGGTTCCAGCTGGCGTACATTCTAGTGGAAGAAACAGGGCTTCGATGAGGCTACTTACAAGGTGTGCCAAACTAATGCTACTACTCCTATGCCTGCCCATCTCTGGGATAGTCTTTCTCTCAAACCAAATCAAATTAAAGCGAAAGTAATATTTAAAATAAACAATGTGTGTATATTCGTCATAAAAAAGGAAAAACAAACAGATCTACAATAAAGATACATACATAGGTAAATAAGATATATGAGTATAGAGAGCGTAACAGAGATAACGCGGAGATTAAATAAACGAAATGCAAATTACAATTGTTCTTCACTTAAGCGATTGTTGGACAAGGCTATACTAAACAAAATACAAGTACATAAATATATAAATATATAAATATAAATATAAATATAAATATAAACATAAATAAATATAAATACAAATTAAACTTATAAACTTAGGGTTAATTGTAAACATTCAAAGTCCATTGTCAATGCCTCACACAGCGATAAATAGAAGATAAACATAACGATATATATAGTGTGTGGTGCTGGCTAAGTATCGGGGCTCCCTACACTGGCACAAAACAAAGCGGCAATATATAATATATAATATAAATCGAATAAACAAATAAGTGTCGCACAATTGATCTGAAAATTGTGCTGAAATTGGAAGCGAGAGGCGGCCTTAGACTACATATAATAGTATAGCGTTAAACGTAATTGGCTTTACACGTGTGCAGCGCACAGGTGTGGGTTTTGGGTGTTTGGTGTATTGTAAGTGTTCTTGTTCGTGTTCGTGATGAGATGTGGTTTGTGGTTGGTGGTTGGTGGTTGGTGGTTTTGCGGGCTTCGGTTCGGCGACCTCCGACCTTAAGGCTAGACTAAGGGCAAGGTACAGTACGGTACATTTCAGACGAACCAACTAGCTAGATCGGTGCTGCGTACTCTATAATAATGTATATTGTATTATGCTAAGGGCTAGTTAGACTATATATACGGTTCTAGGACAACGACGAAGACAACGGTGGTGTAAGGTGTCGGTATCGGTATCGGTATCGGTAGCGGTATCGTTATCGGTATCGCTATTCATTCCATTCCATTCCATTCCAAGTCGGATCCGATTCGATCAACTGGCTGTGGAATAGCTGTGCACCGAGGAGCTGCGATCGTCATCGACCTCACCAATTACCTTCTTGAGGGCAGCCAGGACCTTGTCGGGCATATGATCCTGCAGCATCACCGGCGATATAAGCACCTCATCAAAGTCTGTAGAATCCGCCCAGATCGCTTGGTAGACGGGCTCCCGGTTCTTTAGAACATTTCTGCAAAATACATAAGAACTTCAATGAAACACACTTCTTGTCGAGAGTTCAACAAATATATATAATATATATTACTATCTATACATGTGTATCTACTTTCTAAATAATAAAGGTATAACGGAAATTCCTTCCAGTTAAATTTGTTATGCAACTATTCTAGTATTATTATTAGTTTCTATTAACTTTCTCTAAAAAAAAAAAGAAACACTAGTGTTTACATAGATTTATGATTGTCAAGTTTTAAAGGTTTATTTGGACTTTAATCATAAAATTTAACTAAATAAGAGGAAAGTGATTATAAATGTTCGTACGATCTTAGGGGGTTACACCACTGTAGATGGAATCCCTACGGCGTTCACGAGATCCTAGATGGGTACTCCCTCTACTCCTAGCTGCGCAGTGGCTCTTTCCGTTATATTTCGTGGCCACCTCTACACTAGATAATGATTAGCTAAGAATGTGCTCAAAATTTCTAGTGAAAATATTGAAAACCCTTCGGTTTCTGCTACATAATGATTGGAAAAGCACTCTTTGAGAAAAACGCAGAAGAAAGAAACATTGCAGGAGTCATTTCTAATAACTACTTTAAAGGCAACAATTATGGAAATTATCTAAACTGCGAAATGGTTGATCTTTTAAAATATTCTAAGAAGTATAAAAAAATTTGTTTAGATAAAAAAATCGATAAACAATCGTAGAGTGGTGTAACCCCTTAAGAGCGTAAGTCAAGTTTACTATATAATGGAGATTATTCTAATTTAAAAGACTTCAAATCTTTAAAGCTTCAGTTATTATATTTAAACTGAAGGGATTTCCGTAACACTCTTCTATATATTGTGAAGAAGTTTTTACTCAAGGATACCAAGGATCTGAGTTCATGCAGGGACTGCTAATCTTTGAACACAACTGATACTCTTCATACACATACGAGAGCAAGATAGGGCGACAGCGAGAGAAAGAGAACGGGACGAGTCCTAGAAAGGGATAGACGAAACATGCAGCCAGTGGTATTTTCTCATGCAACAAAGGTTAACAAGAAAAGAAAAGGAAAAACGAGGCATGGAAGTGCTCTCTTGAACGCAACACCTTAGATCATCACTAGTTTAACACACACAAACCAAACAAGCTACTATTGTGTTTATGCAAAGTCGAAGTCATGCTTTGATTTCATGAATTTGGGGCGCATAAACATCTTTTCATGTCAATACGTGAAATGAATAAGTTAGGTGGCTATGCCGATCGAAAAGGAACACAAATGAAAACAAAACAGTAAACTTGACTTGGAAAGGGATAGGGAATCGCATAGATCCTTTTAGCGCTTAAGGAGGACACAAAATATTTGGTCCTTTTCCATCTGTTTTGTTTACCAATTCATGAATTCGTTTGCGTCGCATAAACCGAGGCTATTTTGATTTCACGTATTCAGAAATTCATGAAATTCAAAGCATAAACGACACGTAGAAAGTGTGCAAAAGAAACGGAGATAAGAGAGAGAGAGAGAGGGAGAGGGAGAGAGAGAGAGCGAGCACGAGCATGGACAAGAGAAAGAAAGAGAAAGTAGTGGGAGAGAGAAAAAGACAGAGATGGTATTGAGTTATTGCATCGCTGCTCAAGCTCTTCTTCCCATCTGCTTTTTTTTTTTGTTTTTTTTTTTTTGAATGCGTGTAGGTGCGGGTGCAAGTGTAGATTTTGGTTGTGTGTTTGTGTGTGCCTACCTCCAACCACTGTCGTATTTTTGCCTGCAAAACATTTTCAAAATTAATTTTTTGTTCTCTCTAATTTCAAGCAACGTATTCATGTCCCAAAAAATAATTAAAGCCCAGAAAAATACAATAAGAGCTGTCCATTTATAATTTAATTACATAGGGTGGGATTTTTTGATAACTAGCAATTATGTTCGATTAATTGGAAAATGATCATATTTTTATTTAAAAAAAATATTTTAAATAGGTTTTTATAAAAGCAATTATGAAAAAAAACGAAAGATTCGGGGGTATTCCTTAATTATAAGGAGAAGGTGGTTAACAAAAGAGATTACGTTATATTATATATGGACAGCCTCAAAATTGTAGGGCTTTTCAATTAGATTTCTTTTATCAGTGTGACCAATTAATAAAATCAATAGTATGGTCACACTGGTGCTACCTTAAAAAATATAACAGGCATTGTTTTTGGTGGACATGAATACAAAGCCTTGTTTTTAACGGGGAATTTAGGATTTGGGACGCGGGACGGTGGCAAACAGAGAATTGTGGAACGGTGGAAATGGAATAAGCTCAAAGCCAAAAACAGAAACACAACGAAACAACACAAAACCAAACGAAAGCAGAAGCAGTAAACGGTGAGCGCTCACTATTTATAATGTGATACCCTGTAATTTGAACATTTCTTTGGTACTAGCACAAATTGGTTATAAAAAACGCGAAAACCCTTACATTTTATTAAGCCACAAATTGGCAGGAATTGAATTGGCAACAAATTGTTGTTGTCAAGCAAACAAATAATATAATTAGAATTGTTATCAATTATATTAGCGCGTTAATTGATTGATTACTCGTTCGTATCTAATCTAATGCACTTTAATTTGTGTTTGTTAACTACCTTCTATTTGTATTTCCTTTGATATTATCATTTCCTTTGTGTGGAACATATGTTTTCTTACTAGAGTTCTCAGTTGTTCTTAATTTTTTATTAACAACTAATTTGGAATTTAATCGCATTATTACTAGCACAGAGGAGTATCTGCATCGATAACTACCGATACTGCATCGATATTTGATGCGAAGGCTGGTACATAAAGCGATATTTTAACGCTGCTTTATAAGTGCGATAAATGATATATCAAATTGAGCCTAAACTTAGCTTAAACAAAGCAGATAATTAAGTAATATAACATTTATTCTGATTTTTATTGATAGTATCGATATTTTGTATGTAAAAGCGAGATTTTTCGATACTTAAAAATTGCAGACTTTAGACTAATATTTCAATCTATCGAAATCCATAGATGTTCAGACAATGTAAACAATCGAAATGCAAAGCTCGTAAACTCAATAACTGGATGGTTTGCTGCATGACAAGATCACCGAACTGGCTCTAAACTGATGACGTCACCTAGGAACCTCACACGTCATGGAATGATGAGTCAGTGGCTTATCAACTTGACATTTCACCCCACTCTCTATGCGGCGATAAGAACCCGGCATGGTCGACGTTATCACACCTCAATTAGCACCGACCTTGGCCAGAGGCGGATCTTGGAGCTCGAAAGCTCAAACCAAACACAAACATCAACAAATAAATCAACAATTTGGGAGGGGGGGTTTACGGGGTCATCGGGTGGCTGGGGGTCGAGGAGGAAACAAATGCGGATGCGGCCAGCTGTCGCACTTATTTCCAGCATCGGGATACTCACTCATCTGGCTTGGGATGATGCCGCACTATGTGAATGATGCGACCGGGCGGATACAAGGGCTGGTGCAGGGTTAAAGCTATCGAGCTGTCCGTCGGATGGGCGCTGGTCGAACGGGCTGTACCGCGTTCCTAACAAAGAGATGAGGCACCTTGCCAATTACAAAATGATAGAGAAAGAAAGGAAATAGAGAATTACCTCCTGGTACTGATTGATGTGCGTGTCCTGGCCGGACATGTTCACCACGGAGGTGGGCTCCGGTCCGCAGCCACAGCAAATGACCGAACAGGAAATCGTCTTCCACTAAAAAAAAGAGTCGTAATTAAAATTAATTGCAAAATACACTCTCGCCTCCTTAAAAGCTACCTTGGGATCCACGCTGCGCTGAATGGCATTGATGAGATCCGCTCGCAGGGCCTCCATTTGGTTGAGACCGATCCGCGGCACCACATCCTTGCCCAGCACAACCGATGTGATGAACGACTTGGAGTACTCCACGGCGGGCATGCTGGAAGGAAGATCTATCTGTTAGCTTGACGAGGGGCATGAACTGCCACTAAGACACAGACCTGAGCAGACCGCCGGGCGGCGAGTAACTGAAGCACTGAAGCGTCGGATGGTCGGGCTTTAGAAGGATGGCCAGAATGGCCGCTGTGCCGGCGCCCAGCGAATGACCCACCAGCACCAGATCGAAGGTGTTCGTCTGTCGGTCCGGATTGCGTTGCAGCGCCTTCTCAATGAGATTCTCCTCTTGCAGCTTGTTGCGTATATAGATCGCTGCCTGCACCATGCCCTTGTGCCCCAGCCAGTCATCGCGTGGCGGATGCAGTGGCAGGACCTCGCCTTCGGCATTCAAATCGGTTAGGATGTCCTTCATGCTCAGCGTACCGCGTATGCTAATCACAATCGCCCGTTGCGTATAGTCGATGGCCACGAAAAAGGGTGTCTCGCCAACGTCCACGTGGTAGGTGGCATAGACGATATCGATGTCGCCCAGCTGGAGGGTCTTCTTTAGAGCTGCATAGTTGCAGAGGCAACAATTGTCCTGTATGACCTCAGCCTCATCGCCGCTGCCACAGCAACAGCCGAAGCACCTGGAAGAGATTGTGATTAGTATTGGAGTTTCTCATCTTTTAAGCCAGAGCTGGCCACGAAAAATAACGGAAAGAGCAGGTGCTTAGCCAGACAAATGAAAAATCGTTGTGGGAAACCACTCAGGATTTGTTGTTGCAACTTGCAATCTCGAGATTGTGACATCCAGACATTTTGGCTTTCAATTGGCATTGTTTTTTTATTGTTTCAGGGACGACTTACTGGCGCCTTCCAAGAAAACAAAACGGAATAGGCTCTAGAATTTCACTATCTATCCCTTCCCTCTCTTGTACTCTACTCACTTCAGTTCCGGTATCAGATGCCACATTTTGGTGCGATTGATAATGACGTACATGGGCCAGCCGTAGGCGCCCTGGGCAAAGTACATATAGTGGATGACCGTCTGAAAGAAGTCATAGTTTTTGGCATCGTTGAGTGCTAGGAACTGGGTCCGCTCCGTAATGGGTACGCCGCTAAGGAACTCATAGGTGCCGTTTTTCCGCTGCCGCACAATGGCCTCGCGCTCCAAACGCTGGAATTTCCGGAGCAGGACCAGACCGGCAACAACATCCGACGGCACCACATCCAGCTCCCGAAAGAAGTCGCTCAGCAGGCGGGCAATGTCCGTGAAGGAGTTCCGGTTGCGTTCCGAGGAGCCCATGCAGCAGAAGAGCAGGCGGCAACGATGGTCCCAGCTATCCTGATATGCGCGCATTACTTTTCTGTAAAAGATTATTAAGGATTTGGAATTTATTAACTTTAGTTTTAAGAATTAAATAATGAAACTGAAGTAAACCCACCTTTGGCGCCAGTTGCGATTCATGCTGTTGCTCCTTTTATAGTTGAATCGCGACTCCGTTTCCCGCATCGAACGCTGGTACTTCTTCATCTTCACCCAGGATCTGCCGGCTGCATCGAAGGTGCACCATATCGTGATGAGGGTTATCACCACCAGCACCCAATTGCAGATAATAATGGCTGTGGAACAAGTGTAAAGTAAGGGTCATGGAAATTATTTGCCAAGTAGTAGTAGTAGTAGTTAGTTATTTGTAGTAGTTATTTGCCAAGTAGTAAGTAAGTTCTAACACTATCATTTTTTTATACTTAATATGAGTGCGAAATGCATAATAAATTAGTTAAGATTATGGTTAAGATATATACACGGGGAAGGTGCCTTTATTTATAACTATAAATATGCTTATTAAATGTATTCATTAGGGTAATTAACAGGAAAAACTAGTTATAGGGGAATCCCGAAAAGCTT
This sequence comes from Drosophila parvula, assembly GCA_018904695.1. Lineage (NCBI taxonomy): Eukaryota > Metazoa > Arthropoda > Insecta > Diptera > Drosophilidae > Drosophila > Drosophila parvula. Next base: position 16,521 of record JAEIIG010015131.1, read on the forward strand.
TATGGGGAACAAGTCATGGAAGTACGTCTACGTAAGATTTTTTATAAAATCGTTGGAGACTATTTATAATGTTTAATATGTATAAGAAGAACTATACATTAACAGAACTATAAATTAGAAGAAGTATAAATTAGAAGAACTATAAATAAGAATAAATATAAATAAGAAAAACTACAAGATATATAATAAAACATATAATAATAATAAATCTATATAAAAGTCTTTTAAAAAAACAATAAAGATGGGAAAATAATAATAATCAAAGGAGAGCGCTAAGTTTGAATTAGTTAAACATTTCTCCTTAAAAAAAAAATAGAAATTGCTTGCTTTTTTCAATAGTTTCTCTGCAATATCCCATAAATTGTACAAAGATAATTATAATCTTTAAAAACTCACCAATATACACCTTTTTGGGATCATCGATGGGCGAGGTGGCATAATAATGAACCAGCCAAACAGAGCCGACCACCAGCCAGGCAATATCGAATAGAATTACCACTGTAAAATACAATAAAAATTAAATAAATTTACATTTAAATTTCAATGGAAAATCGTTAATAAAAATGAAACTTACTGCTCTTGAGATATATCCAGATGTTGATCGAAGTACGCGCCTCGGCATCCAGTATACTGCCTCGCATCGAGATCACACATATACCTATTTCTACGCATATTGAAACTGCAAACGAAATATATCAACATTGAATTAAAAGTTACAGCACACAGTATACTTTCATACTCACAAAATAGTATCAACAAGTAGCCTATTAGATGATAGAACAATAGTTTTATGCTTAATATTCGTGTATTATACTCAAAGAAACCCAACGAGAAGACAACAATCACAAAACTGTCACAACAACAAAGGTGGATTTTGTAGCAGGGGAAAGAGAAGAACAGAAATAAATATAATTACGTTATAAACAATTGTGGTTAAAGGTATATATATAAGGTATATTGTTTAGGCCCTGATCTACCCACCAAATGAAATGAATCGTCAGGAGAAATGCGCCCGGCACCACGAGATCATCAGAGCCCACTGACCAGCGGCGTCTGAAGACCACAAGACCAGGCATCTGAAAGTAAGGATAAAGCATAAGCAAGTTAGTTTCGTGATAATTCAATAAACTATGAAAAATAATCAAGTAATTAATTACAGATTATATTAGGGGGGGTGCAAAATATTATATATCTACAAGTAAATATCTCTATCGATATATGACGCAAAAGTCGATATACTAATCTTTATCTTAACGTTGCGATATATGCGCGTTAAATCGATACTCTGCCTAATATATCGGGTCAATATAATGGCAAAAAGAGACAAACAAATTAAAGAAAATGTTTCAGATCGTTTTTCTATAATAATTTAACTTAAAATTCGATATTTTTTTATATTAAAACTTGTTATATCAAAGTTAATAATGTTTTTGATATAAAAAGCTTTATATTTTTGTTATATCAAAGTGGGTGATATTTTTGATATAAAAAGCTTGATATTTTTGTCGATATATATCACTCTTTATTTGTTAACACATCCCTAGTTTAACTTAAATAAGTACACCACTTCGTATAAGTGATGAGGTTTGTAAATATTAAAACAAAAATGAAGTATACTTCAAGGTTTTGTAGGTATTTTTATTGAGATAATTATTTACACATAAATACATACAAAAAAAACCCCTCTACCTTTCAAACTTATTCCGAAAAGTGTACTGAAAATTCCCAAGTCTGAATTATCTTAAACGCAAGTATATAACAACACAAATGTTGAAGTTGCTGATGCGATTTCCTGGTGAATGCAAAACAGAGTGTAAAAACCACCTGGTGCTCTTGTCTTCTTTCACAAATGATCTGTATGTGATCTCGTTTCATATATATAATATTATATTAAAGCAACGCTTATTAGTCGCTTTTTAAATATAAAGGTTATATCGTAGAAACAGCTGTTTGGCGAATCCTTCGCCATAATCATAGAACTTGAAAGGCCAAATGCCTTTGGCATTTGGTAAGCTGCTGAAATTACTATGTAATCCCACAACTGGAAAATCAGAGGCAGCCCTAGCAGTGTTCGCATGGTAACACACCGATTCTACAATCACACTCGCGCCAATATGCAGAGCGAACCGCCTTGGGGGGGGAGCTTAAGGTTCCTATTTTGCCACCATCCACCACCCACTTCACCCCATAGCCACGCCACATCCCTCTAAATGTCATCCAGTGCAATGTAAAGCATATAATAATCAGGGTTGGACATGAGCAGGGGGTGCGAGAAAGGGGCCAAGGGGCGAGAGTGATAAGACTACACCGAAAAAAAAGATGAAAATGTAAATAATATCGATATATACATGTATATAGATCAAATTATCGCTATATATCGAACAGTATG
>JAEIIG010015145.1:0-24562 GCA_018904695.1 Drosophila parvula
CAAAATGAACACAGTAATATATATATATATTACTGTGTTCATTTTGTTCATTTTGTTAATATCCAACCAATAAAAGAACGAACACAATAAACAGAGTAAACAGAATATAGAATAAACTGAATGAACAAAAAAGCCAATTAAAGAAATAATAAATCAATAAATTAACAGAATTAATAGTAAATTCTGTTCACTCCGTTCATTACAACAGAATGAATAGAACAGACTGACTACAACAGACTGAATATAATGAATAGAATAAACCAAATAAACAAAATGAACACAGAGTATAGGTATAATGACAAGATAACCCAATCCTAGCTAATCCCACAACAGAAAACGCTAACATTATCAGTACTTTCGTTCATAAAGCCAACTTTGTTCATATATATAATATATTATACATATAGTATAATAAAGAATTCAACTTCATTACTATAAGTATTTATATGTAAACACACCCAGACGAGCTTAAGGCCTTAGTAGCTAATTTGTAGGTCTTATTCATTTAGTTAACTTTTAGTTTTTAACCAACTGTTAGCTTTATATAAATAATTAAATAAATAAACAAAATGAACACAGAATAAACTCGAAATGAACACAGAATGACCTCAGAATGAATACATTAAACTCGAAATGAACACAGAATGACCTCAGAATGAATACATTAAACACAAAATCAAGCATATTATAAAATAGAGACCGTGAACTTAGGACTGCTGTAGATTTACTCACCTCCAACAGCTCGGACACCTCCAAATGGGAGAAGGTAACCCTTCCCGGCCAATCCTGGGCATCGCTCAGTGTGATGGCATCCAGCGGATTCACTCCGTTGATGCTACCCGAAGTATCAATGGCATTTACATCTAACAAAGATACAGACAGGAGAGACAGCGGGCTCAATTTAATCGAAATTAGAACTACCACACCGAAGGTTACTCACAGAGGGTATTGCTGAACTCCTTGGGCGCCTGCACAACGCTGGTCTCGTTGCCCTGCGACCAAAGGAAGTCCCCCGGGAAGCTCAGCTCGTTCAGGGAGTTCAGATGCAGTGAATCCTCAAAGATTACGGGCTGCGTCAAATGAAAGAATCAATAAGCTGGAAGATACTAGCAGGAGACATCTACTTACTCCGTCCACAGTGAGCTGATCCAGCTTCAGGGGACGATGGCGCCACACCAGCTCATCGATCAGATGATTCCAATGCACTTCATTGATGAACGAGAACTCCAAGTCGCCAGCTAGCTGCAGTGTCTCATGGGATTCGGAGGCGACGACAGGATCCAGCTTCTCCTCTGGTGCTTCCAGTACCTCCAACTGCTGGGCATTGATCGTACCCATCGCCAGCTCCAGCGCGGAGTTCTGTATGTAGTAGGGCGCTTCGTTGAGCTGCTCCACGAGCAGCTGCTCAGCCTCGATGGCGTGCACCTCGAGTTTCTCATAGTGAAAGTTGAACAGATCATCCGGCTGGCGCTTGGCTCGCTTGGAACTCTGAAGCTGCTCCTCCAAGAGGCGAATCTGCTCGAGCAGCTCCAGCATGACCAGTTCCGAATCCGCTGCCGTCCAGCGTTCCTCGTTCACATAGAGCTCATCAATGGCACCGCCCTCCCTGACCACCAGAGGTGTTGACACCTCCTCAAAGAGATCCGCCTTCTCCGCCTCATTTACCAGCCTCTTGGCCAGCTGGATAAGATCATCCTGCTCCTGAACCCAAGTCTCCATGAATTGTTGTATCTCCTGTAGGTCCTGCCACTCCGAGTTCCTTGCCAGCAGCTGTGTCTCCAGGCGGAAGAGACCCGAAGGCGCCTGCTTGCGTGGTACCAGCACCAGCGGAGGCTGATCCAGCTGCCGGAGCAGGGCGGCTCCCGCTATTCCGCCGTCCCGTTCCTGATCTAGCAGGCAGCTGGCACCGAAGGTGTCACCACAGGGCGGCGGTAGACCCGCCTCGAAGGCCTCACCAGTCCACACGAGCACCTCCAGGACGAGCACCGAGTGCGGATCGAACTCCACGCGATGCTGGACAAGCAGCAGTAGATCGTCGCGATAGCTGCGCACCGGAATGGGCAGGAAGTGCTCCACAAAGCCGAAATTCTGGCCGAGAATCGTGCGCGCCACCATCTGGCCCTGAACATAGACCAGGATCTGAGGTCGGATTCCGCCCAGTGCCAGGTAGCTGCGACCACCCATGTGAAAGGCAGTGATGGCGGTAACATGCGGCGCCACCAGGCGCTGGCGCAGCTGCAATTGCTCTCCCCTGCTGCTGCAGGCATAGACCAAGGCCTCATCCAACTGACCGACAACCAAGAGCACCTCACGGCCCGCATCGAGCACGGCCAGGTCGGAGATCTCCTCCGGCAGCTGCAATCGCTGGGCAATCCAAAACTCTTCGGCCTCCAGATCGTAAGCATAGGTGCTAAGCGTCCGATTGGCCATCAGGGCGAGGAACTCGCGGCCCTCCACATTGAAACCGATCATCTTGGTCACTGTCCCACCGCCACCGCCCAGTGGCCAGTGCCAGAAGGCAGCCAGTCCCGCCTTCTCCGGCTCCAGGCGGAGCCAGGTGAGCTGCTCCTCGGCGGCCATTAGGAGAAGTGCCTCCTGGACATGTAGCTTGGCGTTCCAGCGATCCAAGCCCAACAGAGCGGTCACGCGGCCGGTGAGAGTATAGATCTGGAGGGGATTAAAGTCACCGGTCAGCACCAGAAGCGCCTCCGGCTGCTGGCCCACCAAATAGGCACTGCCATTGGCCTGGAGGACCAGCCAGCGGTCCACCTCAGCCGGCAGGCTGGCGTTTAGCAGCTCCTCGATGCGGCCCAGGACGAGCATGTCGCGTATCCGCCGCTTGGACAGCTCCAGACGCTGCAGCTGCTCGAGATCGATGCCCTGCGACGCCGAGTTCGCCTCCACCACATTGGGTTCTTCCAGTTGCTCCTTTGTGTCCGTTCCTGCTGCGCCCAACATCTCCGAACGGGCGCTACCCACGTGGGAGCTCGCCTTATGGCCGCTGTCAATCTCCTTGAGGTGCGCCTCCAGCTGTACAACCTCCGGCGCCTTCCCCTGCCGGGCCACCGCCTGCAGAATCTCCTGGCGAACGGCGGCGGCGCTGGTCAGGGCGGCGGTGTCCACAACTACCTTGGCAGCCGGTCCTGGGGCGGCCGGCTGGCCGCCACGCCGCGTCCACTCGGGCGCCACCACCGGACCGTCGAGCTGTAAAGGGAGCTCGATAAGCAAGCCGAAGTGGCTTCCAACTCCAAGTCCTCCTTACCGCTGCTCCGTCGCTATCTTCGAAAGCTTTTTCCAGTTCGCTGCGCAGCTTGGCCACCTCCGCTGCTTTCTTGGCGCCAGCGGCGGAGGGCGGCACGGCGACAATGGCCCCAAATAGGGCGGGCCAAAGCAATAGGCGCAGAATTACCATTATGTTCTCTTCCAATAATTCACAATTAATAGACACAAATAACTTACAAGCGAAATGACACGTGCGGCAAAACAACAAAAACTTTAAAATTATCCGTTTTAAAGCCTAGCTGCCGCCCTATTCTCGCTTGCATTTTCCAACACTACTAGTTACTTAGCAAGGTATCGAACCCACTGTTAGGCCTTTTCAGCGCGCCATTGGATATAAGAGTTTGTTCATATAAGTCGAGGTAAGTACGGTTTTAGCCTAAAAACAGTTCATCAACAGTTTTTCTTCATTCTCTGGGTTTCTTTAGACTTGCTTCATCGTGATTATATATTTTTTTTACCAATGTAGTTTTTGTGTACGTTTTTGCTTAGCTAACTTTCCCACCTTTTGATCCAAGTCCGGCACATTTTTATACCAATTAAATTTGACGTTTTTCCCAACATCTCAACCTTCTTTATGTCAACTTCAGACCGGGTTTTTCCTAAAAAAAATACATTATTTATTTTAAAATTATGCATGAGACTGCCTTTTTCATTTAATTTTTTGTGGAAAGTTTTCTTATATAGATATAAACTTAGTTTTAATTCGTTTTTGCCGTTTTTCTCCAAAGTGGAAGTAATCTCAAACGCGAACTCCAATTTGAACCTAATTTTAGCTAATAGCTATCAGCTCTGGCCACACCGTCAGCGGCCATATAAAAGACCGAGCCGAAGATTCATTTAAAAAAAATAACTGACGACGGCGTGTAATTTTTTTTGTTGGTTGCAATTCAACCTAAGGGCGCGCTTTGTTATCGCCCAAAAACGAAATTTCGCGTGCGGAATTTAAAAACGCTGTGAAACAAAGCAAACTGTGCAATTCGGATTAAAGTAGTTGGCGCGCGTCTCTTCCTCTCCTCCGTTTTGTCGCAGCCAAGTGAAGTGCAATAGTAAAATAAAACGAAATTCGCGAGTCGCGCGCCTTAGTTTTAGTTTAGCACAAGTGATTAATTAGTTTGGCAGTGCTAAAATATATTTTTATAAAATACAAAGCCAAAGAACGCCTTCAAAAGGTTGCAGCGACCGAAAAAAAAAGAAAACGAAGAGAGCGAGCAAGCTAGAAAGTGAGTCCTTTGGGATAACTAACGGTAGTTGCCACCCCCCCGGCATTTACTATAATTATTGTTGTTTTTTTTTGCGAGTGCAACGTGTGTATGTGTGTGTCCGTTTTTTTTTTGTTATTGTGCGGCCATTCCCTTTACTTTTGGGCGTGTGCCAAAATCTGCCATGTCTGCGGCGAAAGGAGCATAAAGGAGTTGTGCAGGAAGGTGGGAAAGGGAGAGGGAGAGCGCGGCAGAGCAACCAAGAGAGTGAGTCTGAGCCCTGTTTCGTGCGGTGTAATGCACTTTTCGTGTTTACCTTTGGGTTGCAAATTATGTTCTTGCCCTGTTGTTTTTGTTGCTTCTTTTGGTTATTTGCCATTATCAGGCTCTTATTGCTGTTATCTCTGCAGCTCCCGCTTATATTATTGTGCGCTTGCCTCTCTTTCTCTGCCCCCGTTGTGTCAATGTGTGTGTGAAAAATCAATAAAATTCCCGTGTGCGTGGTGCGTGCGTGTGTGCGTTGGTGTGCGTGCAGCAGCCGGCTCTCTCTTTTGCTCTCCCAAAACTAACTGTTCCTGCAAACAGCAGGGCAGCTGGGATTAATTGTAGTTGCTGTCAAAAAAAAAAAAAAAAACTAATTTGCGTGAAAGAAAGAGAGTGAGGGGGTGCTGGAGGCGGCGGGGGCAAGATAATCTCGCGTGTTTAATTAGTTTAAAACGCTCTAATGAAACTCCGTCATCTTGCTGGTTTTTGTTTGTTTTTTTTTGTTTTTTGTTTTTGGCATTGCAACCACCAGAAACCACCACTACGTACCCAAAATACAACAACAACAATAGTAGCAACAGCGACAGAAGGAAGAGGAGGAGACAGAGAAGGGGAAGGCAGGCAGAGAACCTTTAACGGGATAGAATCGCCATAAAACAGCGATGAAAACAAACAGAAATCAAGTGAAGAGAAGAGTGATGCTGCTGCCAGAAAGAGAGGGGGGGGGGGACCACTACATATGTATAAATTCTTATTGCATAACTTGAACTTCTTGTTGTTGTTGTTTTTTGTGCTGTTATATTAACCCTTTAAGCGCTTTTGTTTTGCTTGCCTGCTTCGTTCGACGCCCTGCGTTCCGCTTGAATTGCTTCCTTTGCCCAATTTAGTGAACTTTTTATAGGGCTTTTTTTTTTGGGGATCTCAGATTCCAGAATTTTGGACAATGACTCACTCACGGCTCGGCTGACATAAGCGTGACTCAGAGCCGTGCCGAGGCCTGGGCCTATGGCGGCGTCCTTGACAATAGGAAGGGAGGGAGACGGACGGGCGCGGTGAGATAGAAATCTCGCGAGACGCCAAAGTGGCCACTTAACGGGGTCGTATGGTAGGGAGATGACAGCCAGGCGGGGGAGAGAGAGAGAGACAGAGAGAGAGACAGCTAGGACGGATATAGTGGGGAGCAAAAAATGCGAGGAGAGGTGGAGGAGTGTGCCCGAACTCCGATTTTTTTTTTTTTTTTGGGAAGCCTGGCGCCTATGCCGTCACTTTCGGGGCGTGGTCAGCAGTATGACTTTGGCGATGAGCGCATACAGCCAACAACAAGAACAACAACAGGCAACTATGGCAACAAGCAACTTCCTCGGGAGACTGCAAAAGCGCAGGCGGAGGAAACACACAAGGAGGAAGAGGAAAAGAATGAGAGGAAGCAAGAGGAGAAGGAGCTCACGAACTTGACATTGAACCCGGCTCAGGATTTCGATCTGATCTTCCTTTCCCTCCCCGCCTTCTTTTCCGTTCTTTGCTAAGAGTTCACTGAAAACAATTCGTGGACTATACTATATAATTCGACTATATAACTGAATCCCAAAGTTATATAGTCGAATTACTTTAAAGAGTTCCTAAAAAATCGATCACATTCAACAAGTGCAGTCGAACATTTTTGTAATTGGCACCAGCATGGTAGTACCAGTACCAGGTAGTACCCATAATCCAATTTCCTTATATACACAGCTTTAATTTGTCATAGAAGAAACTTAATATCAACATTAGGAAGAAGCTTACAAATTATTTGTGCCATAACCATTTGAAGAAAAGATATTATTTACAAGTGAAAGAAACTATCAAAGGCATTTGAGCCAAAGAAAATACTTATTTTTTATGACAAAAACAATATTATAAAAATAGAAATTAAAGATAAAAGCTGTCAAAAATTCAAATCAATTTCCATAGAATTTTATCCATTATTTGGAGATCTTCTTAATAAGGGAAATAAATACCATACTCCCTTTTTTGGGCTCTGTTCCGTAGAACACTCGCAATGTGAATGGCCCCTGGCTCCTGATCCCAGCCATGCCGCCTCCTCCTTTTGTCAGCTGCTGGCAACCGAACTAGATTGTCGTCCGCCTACCCAAAAAAAAAAAATACAAAAAAAAAAAAAATACAAATGAAAATAAAAATAAAACGAGGCGAGCGTAGAAGATTGCGGCAGCCTTCGTGGCAGGAGAAGAACAGCAGCAACAGCAGCAGCAGGAGAAGAAGGAGGAGTTGTTGCCTTTTTGGGATACCTACCTTTATCTGCTTTTTAAGCAGCGCGTGCGCGGCGTTACGCTCTAAAAAAATAAAAAATAAAATACGCAGGAAGGGTTACCAGACGAAAGATTACTTGTAAATCCGCCCAGCAATGCCAATGTCAACGTTGGAAATCGAGGGCGCAGCTAATTTATTGGCAGCACTTAAATTTTCATGAAATTATTTGCTTGTTTGGAACGAGGAGAGGTGGTGGCCTTATAATATTTGGCATTTTTAAGGTGTTTATTACGACAACAGAGAAACATTCCCACCGAAATGGGAATCCGAAATAAATCTGGAGGAGTCTCGGTACCAGAAGCGCTACCCAGCTGCCTTACCTCGATTCGGTGACTTTGCTGACTTGGCGGAAAGTGAGAACTTATGGAAGGCGTGTGTAGAACCGTTTTTTTTTTTTTGTTGTTTGTCTGATTCTTCGGCGTTTCGATTTCAATTCTTCTTCTGGCTTTCTTTGTTTGGGTTTCAAAGCCAAACATCACGAACCAAATCGGTCCAAATTAGCATTAATGGGACAGCGACGTCCATTAAACTCCGCTTGGGGCTCTTCAATATCTTTTAGCTTCTAACGGTTCCGTGGAACAAGCTGCTGCTGTTGCTGTTGCTGTTGCTGTTGCTATTGTCTCCTCGATTCATAAAGTTTATTGCTCTAAATCTGCAAAATCTGCGATAAAATCAACACAAGCGACACAAACAATTCCCAACGCAGGGAGATGGCGAGAGAGGGCTGCCCGAGGACTCATAAAGCTGTCAATAAAGAAGTCGAATCAGAATTGGAGCACTCCAAACATCAAATCGATCGTGCTTTCCGCTTGAAACACATAACTCAATTGAGACGACGACCATTAAATGATGAGATAACATTCCTTGCCATACATGGCGTACATATCTTGGATATATACTATAGGATTGATTTATAACATATATTTGAGAGCCTGTCTTAATTGAAATTTATGCAAATTTGAGGCTGTTGTGTGGGCTCAGTTCGAGATCAGCCTGAGATCATTCTCTAATAAAAGAAATAACAAAAAGATCTAAAAGAGGATTTCAGTATGTGTAATTAGGGTTTTCCAATGGAATTCATATAAACCAGAAGGTATTATGTGATATTTACAAGGTTTTGAGGTGGAATAACGCTTGGTTTAATGCAAATAAACATCACTCTTAATTTCTATGCTTGAAATTGCCTCAATCAGCCCTCGGGGCTCAAAAGTTCAGATGCAAAATGCATTCCCCCTTTACTCCAGCTCACCTCAGCTCGTTATCCAACGATCCAACTGCATTTGCGGAGAAGCCCTATGACAACCGACCGACAGAGTGCTGGCCCAGACAACCCAGACTGAGACTGGGACTGTCACCCATACCCTTACATCCGTAGATATGCAGATGGAAACCAGGGGATACCCGGGAGCACTCGACAATTTGCCGCTGTTGTCTCAATTAATTTTTGCATTCAGGGGAGAGAGACACTCGACAGACGCCTTCAATTGAAGCTAGACAAAAGTGATTTGAATAATTGTGCACTCTTCTCGGGATTCCTGGACCCCTAGTGTAGTTTTTGCGGCATCTGCGGTTCCTGGGTAACCGCTTTTCGCTTTCTAAACTGCAGATCAGCTTCTATTGGGGATATTCCCTGTATTAAGTAAATTCTTGTAATCTTTCCTATTTATTCATACACATAATGGCAGATGCTGTGACACACTTTTTAGATTTATGGCCATTGCTATTGAAATTTTAATTTAAATTTGATTCAAAACAAATTAATGGCAAGAACCTGGGCCTATAGAGAGTTCCATTCCGAAGACAGGGAGCCAGCCAGACATTTGTCATACTTATTTATCCAGGGCACTTTCCCGAGTGGTCTATTTATATAGGGATTTTTCCGTGTTGTCCCCCCCTTCCAAAAACAATTAAGTTAAAATTCTTAATTAATGCCGCTCGTGCCTAGGGGCGCATCTTTCACAGATGAAAAGAAAGCAGAGAGAGAGACAGATACTAATTTTAGTTCCTACAGCTAGACCGAAGAGAATATACGATGATATATGGTTGCTGGAAATTATGATTTGACAGGCGAAGAATATGAGTTCTACGAACTTCAAAAGGGGCGAGAAAATGTTGCTACGGCGATCTGCATAAATCACTGAAGATATTAAAGTGCAATCGATACAATTTTAGCGACAATCGACAGACATTTCCCCATCTAGGGTCCTCACATCACATCCCAACCGATCCCATTCCCACTTCCACTCCCATTTCTGGTCGCATTTCCATTTCCATGCTCTCCCATCTCCCATCTACCATCTCGAGTGGCAGAAGCAGGAAGCGAACTAAATATAAATCCAAGTCATGGCCAGGCCACCATATGTGGGTTGTGTGTGGAATGGTCGCAGGCGGGGCACACACACACACTGAGTCGCCCTACAAGGCGGAGATGCTGGTCTCGATTCTCCCGTTCCCGTTCGCATGACCAAAAGGCATCACGACGACGCCAAGGAAAATCCCATTCCCCCAACGAACCAACAACAAGAGATCAAGGGATAGCGGGGCAGTAGGATGTCCATTAAATTATTGCCACGATCTATTAGCGCAGGCGAGGACGAAGACGAGGGTGGTGGATGCGACCAGAGATGCGTCCAAGTGGCATGCCTAAAAATAGAAGCTGCGCTGCGAACAGCCGGCAGCCTTCGTTCGGAATCCCAGATCATCAGCGTCGTCTGGCGTTGAAAGGGGGCCCAAGCGCCGAACAATTGCGTAAACAACCAAACAAATACAAATAAAATCCAAAACCAGGACTAACAGGAGTCGCTCTTAAGAACAGCTTAGAGTTTCCTCACTTATAATCAGTTAGAAACTAATGAAATTGAAAAGTATCTTTAAGTATTTCGTAAGCCTCTCTATTTATTTGTTATTAGGCAAGAACATTCATAAGTATCTGCGGGTAGTACACTTCTTTCTGCCGATCATCACCTGTCTTTCCTCGATCTCTTCTGTGGACATTGATTTTTCTGGCATGCAAAAAACAATCTCAATCTGTATCTGAATCCTGAATATGGAAGGCAGGCCAGGGCAGGGCAGGGCAAGGCAATTGCTGTGCAATTAGTTCGACGTGAGCGTTATTTGCATAGGATCGATTGTGTGTGTGCGTGTGATTGATTGCAATTGGAGTGATTGAAGCGCCAGCATCCGAGGGGGGAGAGGCTATCAATTGATACCGAAGGATGGCAGATACACGATTCGAATGCCATTCGCAACTAAGATCGATTGCCAATAATGGCAGGGCAGCGCCAATTAAAGCCCTTTGAACTTGGTCAGTTATTTAATATTAGCAACTTACTAAGGCAGTTTGATTTATAGTTAATTTCTGCTTTTAGGGATGAGTTTATAGAACTGATTCCATTTAATCTGCAGAAACTGGTTAGTCAGCATCACAAATTAGGCAGACTTACACTTTAATAGGTTTTCAAATCTGTTTATTCCTAAACTACACTATAAACCCTAAAATATATACAGTTTTGGAGAACGCCAACTGATGGGGTATGATAATTGCCTTGCCTGTTATCTGTAGTTAAATCCATATTGCACAACTAGGTGGTCTTCCCCTGGCTCCTCCTCACTTTAACTTCTGTTCCCGGAATACTTAGCATTCGACTGTTATCCAGACAGTGTTTTTTGTGCCATTGCCTTTATCGGATCCGCAAATATTTACTCATTTGGTCCAAAAGGGGTGCAGGCTTAATCTTATCGCGGTCAAATGTTTGAGCTGCCATGCAAATTGTGATTTCTACGTTCTTTTTTTTTTTTAGTTGCCGATTTGCATTTACCTGGAGCGTGCACCCAAAACAATTCCAGCAAATATCTGATTATTTGTTCACTTTTATTTTGAACTTAAAGAAAACAGCGCCTTGAACTTGCTTTATATTCATTTTAGAGATTTTAAAGAACATTTTTAGGGACTAAGGTTAGACTTGGTATTATAAAGATCTATTTAATGATACTATTAAAAATACTTCTATTAATATTTATTCTAATTTCATTTGAAATTAAGCGCAATTAAATCTCATTTCATGAAAGTATAAATATTTAGCTTGAGCCTGATTTTCTTGCTAATAAAGAATGAGAGGGGGTTAATGGGGAGGTTTAGGCAAGAAAGGGAGTACAATGTGGCAGTGTTGGTGTGTCATTGACTCCGCCAGGATGCAGCTCCGAACTTCAAACAAGCCCAATGACCTTTTCTCAGACACATTCTCACCCCCGCCGCCGGCGTTGATGATGATGTAGTATTGCCACCCTCCCTTTTCTATTTTTCCAGAGGCGTGGCCCCTTATGACCAAGAGGAGAGGTAGGGGGGGAGGGGGGAAAGCGATGCACATGGCCAGATGCGGGTCGTCAGGGTCAATGTCTGCACCGTTGCAGTTGCAGTAACAGTGGCGCAGAGCCTGACAGACAGCAGCAAGACAAATGCAAATGTTTTGACAACATCCAAAGCAAACAGACAGGCCAACATGCCTATAAAGTTCTTGGAAAGGCCCTGCCATAAATTTAGCACATGTTTACTGTACTGGCAGTTAATGTAGCCAAGGTAAAGCAAAGGTTTCTTTCGGTTCTAAGCTCAAGAAAAAAGATTCGAGTGGATTTTCAAATGTAAAAGAAACATATTTATAAGAAAATATACTTTTAATCCCTCTTATAATATACAAAACTATCACAAATACATTTCTTAGATATCTTAATATCTAATAGATGCTTCGCTGTTGCCACTACATAACATATGCTCCATAATTTGGGGTAGGCCTTGCAACAATTTCCCCTCCGGCTGTCCATCTCCGACCCTGGATCTCTCGAGTTGTGCTCTTCAATTGAATTGCCACTGATTGAACTAGATGTTCGCTGTGTGTTGTGTTTATTGATGCCGTTCTCTGTGTTTTTTTACTTATTTTTTTTTTTTTGTATTTGGTATTTTGTTACCACCGCTTTCTGGGGTCTCGTTTTGTGTGTTTTGTTTTCATTTTGTGATGCTGCTGGGGCCCCTGGGGCACTTTCCCTGCCTAGACAAAGGCACTCAGCGCCAGTACTCGATACTCACTACTCACTATTCAGGCACTCGAAGATCGTCGCCAAAGACTCGAGTGGATCATTTGGTAGAGTGGCTAGTACTTTGTTTCGCCTAGGCGCAGATGGAGATAAAAGTGGCTAAGATATGTGCTTGTGATTTAAGTTTATCTAAGGTTTAGTTTATCCCTAAAAGTATACTGCTTCTGATACATTCCATTGAGTATGTATTTTCTTTGTATCTTTATCTGCCGCCTCTTGTTTTATTTATTCATTCTTGCCTTCCCTGTTCTTGCAGATTACACACACACTCCACACTCTCTATTACCTCTTGGAGGAGCATGCCAAAGTCAATGGTTAATAGTAGACACTGCCATTGGAGGACCCAGAGAAACAACGAAGGTAAGTTGAACCGAAAGGGAGTGTAGGAGTCTGTCTAAGGGGTAACAACTTCCCCTGGCAAGGATTAATTGCATTGTCTTCCGCCTGAAGGAGGTGACAAAGGCAATAACCTTGCTGGCAGAAGACAGTTCCTGCTGCAATTTCTAGGACTTCCAAAGAAGCTCAAGTTCAAAACAAAAGAACACAGCTGAAAAAATCTAGAATTTATTAAATTGTTTATAAAATTATAAATAAAACAAGAATAGGGGAACCTATTTTGGCAGCCTTTACTATTATTTTGTGGGTCTTGTAGTTCTTGTTAGTTTCTATTTTTGTTTTTCTAAGTTTACCTTTTCAGTTTGGAAAGTTTCCAGCCTTTTTCCTCTGTGTAGGTGACAAAAGCAACCCTTTGGGTGTTACCTCTGCCCCTGCCACAATTTCCTATGCCTTCGAGCGTCTAAGAAGTGGGGAAAAAGAAGGAGAGAAGGCAGAAGCTCGAGTGGGAGCTGATGAAGTGTGCTCTCTGGGTGTCATGCCCCTGTTTTCCGTTCCGGAATACATTTCAAGCTCGCTTTGTCCGCAGTTACAGCTCACCCCTGAAAGTAGACTTTGGCTAACAAAGTCAACCTCCGACAGCCCACAAGTATGCAGTTGGTTTTTTATACAATATATATATAAGTATTCCCCTGCTGCTTTAATCGATCGATTGATTAGCATCTGAATGCTAATTGAGGCAATTCCCCCCAACAAAGCATTTATCACAAGCTTAGATCTGTGATCATCGCCCCAAACAGCGAAAGTTCTCCAATCTTTAAATGGTCAATGTTTGAATTTTGGACACCTTAAAACAATGCTCGATGGCTGGGCGCGCATTCCCAATTTGGTGGCAGTTTAAATATTAAAAAAGAAAAAATTCATAGCTATAAAAATAGAGCTAAAATGAGAGGTAATAATACCAAAATGCAGTCGTTGATTTTATTCGTTTAATATTGTAATCTATTGGCGGATACGAACCGATGAAAGAAGCTTTTATTTTTTGGGTCAAATCAAGACGGTTTCCAAAAGATATATTCACATGTCTTTTATGTTGGGTCTTTGGCTTGCAAATTCGTTATTTTAAACTTAAACAGAGTTGCGAATCCATATCTATACGTGTATAGTTTATTTTAATTTATTGCAAGTCGTGCTTTAGGTAGAAATTTATGGGATATTGATTTAAGATAGCTTAGATATTATCCCTATAGTTCTCCTGTTGGAATAACAGCGCAAACTTATTTGTAAGCCTCGTTACAAACAAGATAAATATATATATATTCCCGAATTTAGAACATTCTCAATTTGGCTTCTGTGAGGTAACTCAACTCGTTCTCGAGTATCTGGAAGTTGTGGAGGCTTGGACAGCAGGAGCACTTCGGGATGCCGCAATCGTTGTGGTGCAATCGGTGGCACTGTTGCTCCTCCGCTCGACGCACTATGCTCCTCCTCCTCCTCCTCCTCGCCACAGCTCCTTCTCGGCAAGCAGAGTTCAACGGAGCCACGCGGCGAGGTTGCCACACATTCGCTTGTTCGTTCAGCGGTTTTGTTGGATCGTTTTGCGTAACTCGTTTCCCTGCACAGAACCAAATCCAAGGGGGATACTTGATAGAATTTAAATAATAGAAATAATAAAGAAACATAGTTGAAGAAATAGGGGTAGAGTGTGATTGCTCCCTAAAATCACAGTACAAACTACAAGGACCCTTTTCGACTTCATACGATTTAATTGTAATAAAATTCTTTAAAAGAAAGAGTAAATCCCCCTTAATTACCAACCATTTAATCATAATTTGTTACTTAATTTCTTGCCGTGTGCCTTCCCTGTCTTTGCTGGCAAACGTGGCCCAAAAAAACACGTTCTCGCTCCCGTCGTTTGGCCAAATTAACAACAAAGCAAAAATGTTGCCCCGCTGCCAAAGATGCAACTGTTGCAAGCAGCAAATGCTGTTGCAAACGGGACAGGAACCGAGAGGGGTGGAGGGGGCATATTCATGTTCCATTCCCAGTTCGAGTTCGAGTTCCAGTCCAAGTCTTAGTCGCCGGGGGCCAGGTCGGAAATGTGTCAACAGTATTCACTGGACACGGTCCGTTGCGGATTAGCGGATAATCCCCAGTCCCTGTTCCCATCCCCCCTTAACAGACTCCTCTCCTGCTCCTCCTGTACTCGGTGGGTTGTCGAACAAATGTCAGGAAGATGGAACTGCAGATCGTAAAAGGTCTCTGCCGATACACACAACGACTATATATTATGCGGAGAAGCCGCTATTCAGCTGTATATAATACTTTTAACTGCCTGGGAGGAGTTTTAATCAATGTTTTGAAGAGAATTTGTACAATGGGATAAATACCTGACCTGGGAAAGTACCTAATAGATGTTTTCTTACACAGTAGTCAAGGGTTTTATATAGCTTGGCATCATAAGGAAATGAGATTTGTCCGTAAGACCTAGATCTCAGGGATTACAAGGGCTAGGAGCGGCCAAATTCGTTGAAAGTATTATTTTATTATAATTAAATAGATAAATATAGGTTTACTTTATACAAATAAATCCAGACACGACCATATGCCAGATTAAACACAGCTCGTTTTTGTCAAAAGAAAAGTACAGCCTCCACGAAGGCTCATCAGCAAACTTTGCTACCAATCTAGTATTAATATTTATTTATTTATGCCGCAAAGGGTTATATCCTTAACTAACTTACTTACTACTGCAAAAGTGTCCCCGAATTAACACTTGGTAGTTTTTAGTGCCAAACTATGATAATAAATACAACTTCCGCTTTTTTTCTATACAAAAAGTGAAGTTTTCAGTGAGTTTTAAGCCTATATTCCTTATGGAACCTTATTAGTTAATTTAAATTAACTTTGGCAACCATTAATCCCAGCTGAAACTGAAGTTGAGGTTCCATTCTTCACATCTGTTTGGAATGATAGCTTCAATGACAGCCTCCTCCTCCTCCGGCTGGTCCTCTTCCTCCGCCACGGAAGAGGCAACGCCAACGCGTATAAATATTTTGTTCATAAATATTTAAAGCAAATATTCAATGTGTTTACCATTTGACGCTGATTGTTAACCTGGCTGGCATACTGGCTGGGCTCTCATTGATTTTAATTAGGTGCGAGAGCTCGCTTTGGCAGCGGTAAGACTATGGGGGGGCTACCAATAGCGGCCGGATCGTGGGTGTGTTTGGCCAATGGCTTAATTGCAATCATCTGGGATTTGTGTCCACGGCTTGGTCTTAGGCCTCTGTGTTTTTTTTTTTTATGGCCATATATACGCCGCGTATATGTATATCCGATTGCTAATTAGCAACGTTTTAATTTCGTTTCTGACCAAATTTGGGCATCATTAGCGATATGGTAGCAGCTTCTTTGCCTATTTGATGGCCCTAGGAAACAGGGTACTGTCAGTAGTTGCTAGGCATAAAAAGCACTTTAAAACCAATAAAAGGAAATTGTTATAAACAAAAGAAATGGCTGTTAAGCTTTAGTAAGTAAGAAAACCATGCTTCCTGCTTAATTTACAAATATACTGCGAGCAAGGCAAGCGTATCAGTTAGCTCAAAGAAGTTGGGTCTCGAAATTCTTTGAGCTGTATCAGTTGCTTAAGTTAAATATTTTCGAATCTTTTTCTAGCTAACCGATTTGCATGGAATTTTAGAGTGAGGTGGGAGGGCTTTTCCTTAGCACCTTTTAGAAAGCTCAGTAGTCAGCGAGTTAAAGTGTCTTTGGCTGAATTCAGGTAGCAAACAGAGGCCTCCTCCACCTCCTCAACGACCAAGCCCGAATCAGAGTCCAAATGCTAGACCCCAAGACCGAACCAGTGCTGTAGGTCAAGGCTGGGCGCGGCGGGCGTTCCGACTGCGTTACTTTTAAGGCGGACATGTCTCGTACGTGACGTCTGCCCGGCACTTACAGTTACACAGGTAATGTACAGGTGAAAGCCCCACCGTAGCGACTTCTACTACCACCAACTTGGACTGGACTTGGAGTTAAAGATCTCTTTTTTTTTGTGGCAATTTGATTTGTGGCCACAGTCCGCGCCCTGCCATTATTCGATGAGTAAATCTTCTTCTGTCTAGAAAGTAGCAACTGGCAACTGCAGAGTTGCAACTGGAATGATGGGAAAATGCTGGGCTCAGCACGTAGAAAATGGGAAAGATTCGCCTGTTGCAGCTGTGCACATCGTTCTACGCTTCTTTTTTTTTATGACTTGTCTTTTTTTTTTTTGTGGGTCCAAAGATTTTCTGGGAAAGAGATTTTTGGGCATGGGAATAATTGTACCTGATCTAGGGTGATGTGTAAATGGAAACTACAAAGCTTAGACAAGGAAAGTATAATAAATAATATACTTAAGTATTTTATTTAACTATTTTTAATAAAATTACAGCATTCAAAAATGTTGTAAATATTTTTAAAGCCTTTTTTTGTTTGGCAGAATTCTCCAAGTTGTTTTCTTTCCATTTTCATCTCTCTATCTTTGTACATTTTTGTCTGCGGTCGTTTAACAAATTAATTGTTACGCTTTTTAAATGTTAATCAAAACACAGGCAACCATAAAATTATTAACCATACACACACACACACACACACACACAGCAACCCACACTCGTGTTTAAAAAAGAGATTTGTTGCTGTTGGCTATTTGTATTTTCGGAACGCCTTTGAACGTTATTTACGAGCAACTTAACTTTATTATAATTCAAATTTTATTTCCCTCTAAAGTTGTGTGCAAAAATCGTTTGTGTATAGAAATTTGTACCGAGGAGAGACCCTCTCCTCGCCCCAACTCCGCCTTCGCCGCCGACTCCGACTAAGACTAAGACAGGCGAGACAAAATCGAAGAAAGATGGACAAAAAAAAATGGAGGTGAAAGAGTCGGAAATTAATTGATGGGAATTTCTTTTTGGCCTTTTAGTGAAGATGCCTTGGAATGGCTTGGCCAAGATGCGATGCCATGGCTCGCTAGCTAGCTAGCTCGCTCGGCTGCCGGTCTTTGGTCAGTTTTACATATTCAAATAGAAATCGAAAGCGTTTGATTTTTGATTTCCCCTCCCCCGGCCCTATGTATCTCTCTCCCTTCCCCCCCCTCTGTTAAGACTTGCTTCTAATTTGCTGGCAGAAGAAACAATGCCTTTGTCCCGCTGCGATTACGTAAAAGATACACACACACTCGGGGAGTTTTGGGAGATTGAAAAGAAATTAAATGGAAGTTCGATCGGACTGGCTTTGTTTTTTGTGGTGGTGGGGCATGTTTAATGTGTGCTGATGGCCAGCGTCCAATTTCTTTTAGCTTAAGCGAAATTAAGTAATACATTTTTTGTGTGTAAGTTCGTGTGCCTAACGGTGCGGATGAGTGATTTAATGCCCCGCCAAAGAGCGTGAGAAGCGGCTTTTTTTTTTTTGAGAGAGTTTTCTTCGATTTCGGTGGCAGGGATTTGTGCAAATAAGTAAATTAAAGTGTGCTAACTAGGTAGTGGCTAAAATAGTCACACAAAATACTAATTAAGAGCTAAATTTGTGTAATAAAACATACAGATAATATAACCACGGGTCGTGGTAAGAGACACACCAGTTCCAGGGCTTACTAATGGGTTAAGGTATAATTTTTAAAACTAAAGAACCAGCATAGCAATTAAAAAACATTAAACTACATGAATCAGATGATAATAAATATTGCTAGAAAACAGACAAATTAATTCTTAAAAAGGAAATAAATATTCCTAAATCTCATTTAAACAATTAAAACAAATAAATCACACTTTATAAAAGAAAGAACCTCGCTAAGATCGATATAATTATCCGATAATTACAATAGTAATCATCGATAATTAAGACACTGAATCACTTTGCTTGCGGCAACTGGATTTATCGATAACGCATCTCGATTAAAAGGCAATGGCATTGAAGTGTCCATAAAAAAGCAAATGAAATTGTTATTTTCCCACCTGTAGAAGCCCCGCTCATCCCGCATTGACACATTTCGATGGCCCCAAAATTATCTATATATATATACGAAAAAAGGGAGGGGGGAAGGGGGTAAATAACAACAAAAATCAAGTAATAGCAATCGGCCGTAACAATAACAATTACAGCGAAAACAACTGGTCAACAACTGGAATGATTAACCGAAAAAAATCGACAACAAAAGCACTGCAATATTCGATGCTCACACTCTGAGCCTCTGAGTAGACATTTCACGCACTCACGTTTTTTAATGCAATCTGGCCTGCCTGCCTGCCTTCCCTTATACCCCCCTCCTACCCTCTCTAGTGGAAAACCGCAGTCAGCCCTCCCATATTTCTCGGCACATAAATATATATTTATTTTTAACGAGCAGCAGAGCCAGCCGTATATTTTTTTATAACATTTCAAGCATTCGTTGCGTTGCTTGTCGACAATTAAAACAGATGCAAATAACAACAATTCCGGTTTTTAGGGCTTACTTAAAACAAATAAGAGGAAAGAAAATGGAAAGGGAAATGGCATTAGCAAAGGCAAGAGCCTAATGTGGCTCTTCTAATGCATTTTTTTCTTCTTCTTTCCAATCAATTAACGATGCATTTACGACACCTTTGGCGGGGGGTTTGCTTTTAATTTTTATTTAGCGAATTAAAAAATACTAAGCGCTGGGGTGTACAATTTCAGCGACCGTCCCGATGATGTCAACTAGATAAACTTTTACTTGCCGGTTGCGCCCCCTTAAATGTTTATTGGCAAACACGACTACGACTACGACGACGACTGCGACTGCGACAACACTTAAAAAGTTAAATAAAAAAATCAACAACAGACACAAATTTAATTTTGATTTGGACTTTTATTTTGATTTCTGAGTTTTGAGTCATTCAACCCGCCCCAAACTTTCATATGGCAAAGACGGCGACTTTCTTCGAAAAATTTGAAATACTCATCCGCAATCCGCAATCCACAATTTACCACCAAGACCCCCCCATTCTCCGCCACCCCCCCTCTTTTGGGGTGGGTGAAACCGATATTAGCTGAGCGGAATAGTTAATTAAGGCAATACGCGGCAAGCAGCAACCCGCCAAGCTCCGCCATATGCTAATGTCACCCGAATGTGCATATCAATTTGTCAGTTAAGTCCGCCGGCTCCCCCAACCCCGCCGCCTGCTCCTTTCACCAAAGAAGTGGCGGGGAGGCAGCAAGAAAGCCGCCAAGAAATCCGTAAGCCGGAAAGAGCCAAGCCAAGTGACGGCCACAAGCGGATGATCGACCATAATTATTGGCGGCAGCCTGCTCGTCATCAATAGTTTACTTTTTGCTTTTTTAATAGAATTAACTTTCCATATTTAAATAGTTTGTACTTACAAGTTAAAGGAGATTGATTATTACAAACAAAGATAGAACTAAAACTACAGCAAAACTACAAGTCATGCCCTATATTTTAACTAACTGTAGTTAGTAGCCTTAACTTAATTAATTCCCAACTATTATAAACTATATTATACAAAATTACTTCACTATGAGGGTTACAAACTATGATGGTTTCCCCCCGAATTCCATATCCTGTCCCACCAAGTTCGTTGCCTGAGTCTTTCGTTTGGCCACCCGAATTTACAGATTAACTGTTGCTGCTCTTCTCTCACCTGGTAACCACCACTTGACATTCTTTGGGCGTCTGCCTAAGAAGGGGAGATCTTGATGATGGACAAGGACGGCGCAGAGACAATTCTCCTTAACTTATTCAAGGCAGGTGCGAACGCGTACAAATTGTTTGTTTATTTCCCCCATTTCGTGGCGATTTCTTCCCGGCAAGAATATCAAGAAGGCGGCTGGCTGGTGGTGAGTGGTGTGCTTTCTAGTGAAATTGAAAACGCATTTAATAATAAACAGCCGAAAAAAAGAAGAAATAACCAACAACAAGCACAACAAAATGCAAAAGAAAACAGAAGCAACCGCCGCCGCCGCCGCCTGGCAGAGTTTCACTTTCAACCGCCTCGGTTTTTACATTTTTTTCCAAGCACATTTCACAAGCAACTAGATGGAGATGAGTGCATCTGCGATTAGCTAGAGGAATGGGTTAGGGATTGGGATGGGGATGGGGATTGAGATGGGGATTGGGAATGGGAATGGGTTTTGGGAACTTTGACTGCGACTGGGAATGGGGCAGGGCAAATCAGATTAGGCGCGGACCTGGGGTCTGTGTAAATGAAATGGGTTCTTTGAGTGATTGCAGGCTGAGCTCACGTTTTCTTGGCCAATTCATAAAAAAGCCGCTAATGGGAAATTATGTCTGGCCGCCGCATAATGGCCAAGTAATTGCGATCGAACCGTGTTGGCTTTCGCTGGCCGCTTCGGGATGAGTTGGCACTACGCCCATTTAAGGCATAGACAGGGGCTCTCCCTCCCTCACTCCCTCGGTCTAGTCATGCCCATGGAAATGCAGATGGAAATCGAATGGGATCGGATTGGAAAGATTGCATTAATCTATGACTATGACGGATTTTAAATTATTTTCTTATATACCAATTCTCTCTTCTCTTTTGCAGCCAAAGACTAAAGACTAAGCGCCCTTACCCTACGAAACGAAGCCAATTAACAGGTGAGTAAAAAGCAAACGCCTCTTCTCTCACCTGGCGAAAAGGTGAGCAGATGTGTGCGGGTTCGTTGCCCAAGTGCCCATAGTCTGAGTCTCAGTAACGGTCATCACATCAGTCAGACCAAATAAATGCCAAGCAACACATATAAGGAATATTTCAGTAAATTGTGGAGGGGTATAGACAATATTAAATACCCTTGGGAACATTGAATTATAGAGGAACTTCTTAAATAAAATATATTATATATACAAATAAATTACTCTTTGTTTATATTATATGCTAGGTTTAAATATATTTAGTACCCCGAGAAACTAAAAATTATTTGAAAGTTGCTTGAAAGTTGACTTGTGGCAATGCAGAGATCTTGCTAACTAAAATACTTTACCAATAAAAAATGAAAAAATATAAAAAATATAATAACAAATGAGAGGGCAACACTTTAATATAGATTCCCCACTTATTTTGTTGTTAATTCACTGTTATTAGTATTTTATTAAGCTAAAACAAACATTTTTTAAGAGAATGTTACTAAAGTAAACTTCAGTTCCAACTTGGAACTTAAAAGACTTCTTCTTCTTTTGAAATAAACAGAAGTAAGGGAAGGTATTTACTTAGTTCTTAGTAGAAAATTTATTAAATATAATAAGTTTTAAGCAAAAAGCTGCCTTTACACTTGGTCCAAACAAGTCCCCAAGTACAGCGTATGCTGCCTTCAAAAAAAAGCAGATGAAGAACGGTTGGCAACCACAAAATCTGTTGTCAGCGGCAATTGAATGACCGCCAATACTCTCGGTGTTTGTTTTTTCTTCTTTTTTTTTTTGCAATCCAAGTAATAAGTAGTCACAAAAATATTGTGTCTTTAACAAGGACCGTTACATAAAGAAAAAAAAAGAAGCGAGAATTTACACGGGGCCATGATATTCGTTTTCTTATTTCTTTTTTTTTCTCCTCCTCCATGACACTTGCAAAAATTAGCAACAAAAAGCCAAAAAAAAAACTTTATTTGTGACGACCTTAAATTGTTTCTGACTTTAAGCCAAAGTTACCTTACCAAAGCTATAGCTTATGTGCTCGTGTCTCTGAATAACTTATTTGTTTGTTGTATTTGTGGCTGTGATTCGCCCGAGCTAATTAAGCTGTTCGATTATTATATATATTATATATATGTATATATATCTTGTTTGTGCGATTGTTTGTTTTGGCCAGGCTAAGACGCCTCGATTGCACTGTTACTTGGTTACTTTGTTACATTATTACACTGCCATTACACTTAATACTTTTTAAACTATGCGATCCAAATTCCTTTCTCTTTATTGCATACTCAACTGGCTACCTTTTTTCTCTCCCCACTTGAACTATTTTTTAACTGGGAATTTATTTATGAAATAAATCCAGTAAAGCAGCTTAGAGATCCTCCTTGAGGTATTCAGTTAAACAATAAATTAATCAAGGAACAGGGGTTATCATTTATATTATATTTTATATTTTGGGAATTAAATAATTTAATTTTTTAGCTTAGCTGCACCTGAAACTGATCAAATTTCGGCTTTGATTTCGTGACTTTTTAGCAAAAAGTGTCTTAGCTATTAACTATATACTTTCCGATTCCCGATTCCCGATCAGGTGTCACAGCACAAGTGTTGCCCTTGTTTTCATAATTCCATATGGAATGCATTACACTGTAAACAATAAAGAAGCCACTTCAGGGTAAAAGGAAAATCTTCAAGAAATATAAATAAGGAAAGCATGATCCCTTATTATATACATATATGCATTTAAATGAGTTAGTTTAGTGACTTAATAATTTATTTATTACATTAAACAAAGCTCCTTTAAGGACTTGCTATAATTTCAGGGATCTTAAGCCCTCAATTAGCATTTCTCAAGCTGTTTCAAGGCTGCGATTATCCTCATCAGTTCCTATTTAAACAAAAATACAGTTTTTTAAGCATAGAATTCAGCCTTAACTAGATTTTGTTGTGCGAGTGCAAGCCACCCACCGAAAACACCACCCACAAGACGGCCCCAATCCGCCGGCCAAGGCGAGCGGTGAGCGGGACTGGGACACAGTGGCGTCTGCGGCATTAGGCACAGTGCCGAAGCAGCCGGTTTTGGGGCTTGGAGCTCGCTCTGTGCTCCCTCTCTCTCGGTGTGCTCTCGACTCTGCTTTCGGCACCTGTCGCCGCGACTCTGTCTTGGCCAACTTCTTCGGCTCGCTGCCGACGCCGCCGTTGCCGCTTTCTGGCCAGGCCGAAACCATCGCTGTGGGCACGTCTTGAGCCCGCTGTCTTGGAGCGTTGCGTTCAATGCGCTGCCAGCCGTCGATAAGAACGCACGCGAGTCGGGCAGTGGCCAAGCTCAAGCTGAAGCTTTAACTGAAACTGAAATTGAATTTAAAACTGAAACTGAAACTGAATAAAAACTAACAAATCGAAATCGAAAAAATTGAAAAACGCGCGCGCGTGTGTTTTTCCTGCAAACGAATCTATCTACAAAATTAAATACATTTTTTTGATTAATTTTTTGTTGTTGTCGTTGTCGGGAGCGAGCGAGTGTGTGTGTGTTGTGTGTGCTGTGTGTGCTGTGCGTGATGTCTGCGAATCTGCAAAAGCTATAGTTCTCCGATCCGGGTCCAGTCCAGTCCACAGTGGATCTCGCCATGGCAGCCAAGAACCAAATGAGTGTCTTCATGGAGAAGATCAACACGGTGAGTGCGCGGGGAGACTTCAAATTGCAAAACTAAAGATCGGGTCAGATCTCAGGGCTGCTAGCAGGGATTATATATATAGAATATAAACCAGAGCATACTTACCTGACATTGTGGGTCTCTGGGTCGCGCGATCCAGTTGAACCTCAAACGAGTGCATCTTTCACACGAATTAGCCTCGGTTAATGCGGCAAAACGAAGTTGGAATTTAGTTTCACAGCGGAAAATGTAGTGGAAAATATGAGAAATGAGTAAAATACATGTTAAAGGCATTTGCTGAACTTATTTTTAGGCATTTTTATGAGCTAAAAATGATTGAATTTATTGAGTATCAATAATGTAAAGCGAAAATAATTAAAAAAGGCTTTAAAACTTTATTAATAAATTATTACTTCACAATGAAGAGGGCATGATTCTTTTGGGTTTGTTTTTTGAAGTAAAAAATTAGGGACTTAATCAGTAGAAGAGTATCTTTAACTTTAATTGTTGTTCTGTCAGTTAGAAAATGGTATTAGTAAAGGTCTTATTAAAAGGATTAATGAAGGTATTCTAGTAGTTATTATAGGTAATATTTAAGGTCAGTTTATAGTCTGTATTATACTTAATATAGTGGGAATTATTATATTGCTAGAGCTGTATATTTGCATTTAAAGTTTCCTGCAACTAATTTATAAATATGATTTATAAATAATACAAATAAATAGATAGATATAGATATATAAATAATAGATATAGAAATAGGATTTAATCGTATTATAATTATTGTTATTATAATA
>JAEIIG010015148.1:0-18045 GCA_018904695.1 Drosophila parvula
TTTATAGATCATATTTCGTGCATGGTGAATAAAGCCAGGGGTGTGCTTGGATTTCTTAAGAGGCGGTCGAAGGAATACTATGACCCTTATGTTACAAGAACTTTATACACTTTATTAGTTCGTCCTATCTTAGAGTATGGATCCTGCGTTCGGAATCCACAATATGATGTCCACAGAAAACGCACCTAATCAATTCAAAAGAACTTTTTACTATTCGTTCTACGCGGTTTTAACTGGGATTCAGACCGAAGGTTATCCTATTATACAAGTAGACTTCTCCTAATTAACCTACCATCCTTAGCCAATCGTAGAACTATTCTAGGTATTACCTTCATCTATAATCTAGTCCGTGGTGACGTTTAGAGTACTGACTTATTAGGTCAGCTTAATTTCCACGTACCGAGTGGAAATACTAGATCATATTTACCTTTAGTGTTGCGCCACTGTAAAACATCTAATGAAATACAGGAACCTTTTAGAGTTTTATGTGCTAATTATAACGATAAGTACCCTATAACCTCAAACTTAGATAGCCTTCCTAAACTAAAACCTTTAATATTAACTAACTTAGCATTTTCTCGCCAACTGTACCTATACATTCTCCTATCGTGCCTACTAACATCTAACCCTAACAAGCACGTGCTTGGTGTCGTCCAAGAAAGATAAAAGGATTGTTGCTTTCTTAGACTGCAGGTCTTGAATATAGAGTTGTGCTGACATCGTCATCAGCAGCCGATTTCAGATCAGCTTTATTATTCGGTATTGCGATTAGAATCAATCAGTTGGACTGCCAATCCTTTATTCGGGTTTATGAGATAAATATCACTTAAGTTTATTTTGTATTATAACTAGGTGTTTTCAAAGTATTATATATATGTAAATTAAATACATATAACGTACATATGTTATATGTAAATGTATAAAATATTCAAGGGTATTCAGTGTCTGCCACTAAAGCTGAATTCTCGCACCACGTGTTGGTTAACTTTTGGCTGTAGGTTTTTGTGTGCAAATGCCAATCCCCAAGACTGCCTGCTTCCCTTTGTTCTGTTTTTGCCCGCTAAATCATCTTTTGGATCCCAAATAAATCTTCAAACGCCCCTTGAGCAGTGGACTGGAATCTAACACCTTTAAATTTGGTCAATAGAGTCGCCAGATCTATTTTTAAAAACATGCCAAAGCTAATTTTATGCGGAATTTAGTAAGGGCTATATTCAACTTTCCACTATTGACGGGGCTTCGAATTCTGCACAGAAAGAAAACTTGTAATTGTTTGCTAGCTGGAACAAATGGCATCATAAGTAGTTATTATATTGTTTAGACTTTCAACCACTAATGATTTCAACACGAAATCAAAGCATAGTTTGACAATAACATAATTGATATAATTTTAAAGTTAAGATAGTGTTGATGGGATAACAATATTTTATTTTCAGTCGCGCTTAAGTGATTAACATCGAGGGGAGAATATAGTATTTGATAGGAAGTCACATATCGGAATGTTAATAATTAATATACTGACCGAAAAAACGCCTTAGTTGCTAGGTGGCTTTGGAGTTTAGTAGGATCTTTTTGTTTTTTGCAGATTCGATAGATAGACTCATACCTTGATGTGACCCATTAAGGGCCGAAACTTTCATTCGGCGGAAAGCTGGGGCCATCGATGCGGGGTTATTAATGATCGGTCGATCCATTGACCCCGCGACAGAAAGCCAGAAGAAACGGGTTCTCCAAAGAAAGCCAGAAAGAAGCCAGAGTGAGCTGATGAATAATTCAGCGGCCAGAGGCCCTGGGTTCGTAGGAAACCGTTGGTGGCTGTGGCTGGTGGCTGTGGCTTTGCCTTTGCCTTTGCCTTTGGTCTCTGTCCACTTTTGGCAATTAGCTGTGGGTCAATAGGTGCTGGCAGTGGGCATCGCCGAGCGAGCTAATATAAGCGGCCGCCGATCGTCGGACAGCTCAGTTTTTGAGCTAAGTCCGGACAAGATGAAGAACCGGTGCGTCTGGCTCCTATTGGGCCTGGCCTTCTTGGCCGTCAGTGTTTCCGGCGAGTCCCTGATCGAGGTGGACGAGAATGGCGACGAGTACGAGCTGAAGCGCTTTTACATCCAGGGTCGCCAGCTGAAGGGCGATGGCAGCCAGTCGCAGTGCGTCGTGACCCGGAGAAAGCGCTCGGGCAGAGCTATCTCGCCGGGAACTAAGACCGGTGAGACCGGTGCGAGTGTTCAGGTCAGTTCGCAGACACTAAATGTGGAGAGTTTGCCGGCGATGATGGAGCATCGTGAGGGCGCCGCCTCCCTCCAGGAGGTGGATCCCAGCAAGAGGCGTTATGTGGCTCTGACCGGAGTGCACTACGAGCCGCATATTCCCAACGATGATGATGATGAGATCGATGACGATGATGATAATGAGGATTTGGAGGATGAGGCGGAGGCGGAGGCTACCCTTGCTGGGCAATCCCCGAAATCTCAGGCGCAGTTTGTGCCCGCTGCCTTGGCCCTGCCTTTGGCTCAGGGCTCACAGGTATCCTCCCAGGGAGGAGCAGGAGAGCACACCAGTGCCGCCCATCTGCCACAGGGCGTCAGCGTTGTGGCCAATGCCGCCAGTCATGCCAATGTGGCCGAGGATGCCGGCATCGTGGTGGTCCAGTCCCATCAGCCGCCCAAGGTCAATCCCGACACGCACGCCGTCTTCGAGCTGAAGCCCATCCAAGCGGACGTCCAGCAGCCGGCCGTCAGCTTCTATCCCTTCGTGCACCCGTGGGAGGCGGTACTGCCCGAGGACGAGGATGACTACGATGAAGATGACTACGACGAGGAGGACTACGATGAGTACTCCTACGGCGTTAGTGACTACTACCGGGACCAGCCGGGCTACGTGGGCCTGGGTGAGTACGACGAGCACATCATCAGCGAGGACAGCCCCATCTCGACAGAGGCCATCTGGAGCACTGATGGCGACGATGGCGACATCCACCCCGTGATCAATCAGCCCAACAAGCGGCCGAATCAAAATAAGAACAAGAACAAGAACAAGAACAAGAACAAAAATAAGAACACGAACAAGAAGAATCAGAATCAGAAGCGAAAGAATCAGAAGAACAAGAAGCGAGTGGCGCAGAAGAAGCGCAAGGAGGAGGAGGAGGAGGCAGAGCCAGAGCATGAGCTAGAGACGCAGAAGAAGAAGAACAAGAAGGAGCAGAAGGAAAAGGATCAGAAGAAGAAGGAGGACAAGGAGCAGGTCGAGGAGATGCAGCAGGACCAAATGGATCAGAGTCCCATAGATGTCATCAAGAAGCCAGCTGCTGTTGCATCTTCAAGTGTACAGTCTTCTTCTACCAGCAGCAACGGCAGCATGTCCTCAGCCACCAATTCTTCTGGCACTAATTCTTCGGATCAGAAGAAGAAGAAGAAGAAGAAGCGGACTAAGCCCAGCAGCAGCAGCAACACCAGTAGCAGGTAATGTCCGTTAAGATTTGTATCAAGATATAAAACATGAAGTTGAACTCGGATCAGAACAACATAAGGTTTATTCGAGTCACGTGTCCTTGCTTTAAGTGGGTCGAACTTCTCCCTAGCTAGACATATTTAACTGAAGGTTATCCCAAGCCTGTCGTTAATACTTATGTTATTATTAATCGAGTTTACTGGCTGTAGGATGTAGAGTTATTTAATGAGATTTGCGGTCTATATCCTTGCAGCTCCAGTCAGCGCAGGACCAAGAAAAAGAAGAAGCAGAGCGGCAGCAGCAGCAGCAGCAGCCTCTCCAGTGGCAACCGGCGTCGCCGCCCCAGCAACCACCTAAGCAGCTCCAGCTCTAGCTCCGCTGGGTACAGTGGCTCCAGCTCTAGTTCCTCCATCGGCGGCTATCGCCGTCGCCGGCCACAGGAGCCGCTGGAGACGCAGCAGCAGAAACGCCGCCGCCAGCAGGAGACGCAGCAGCAGCGCCGGCGCCGCAAGCAGCAGACCAACAGACGCCGCCTGCAGCAGCAGAAACGCCGGAGGAACCGAAACAAGAACCGCCAGTTCTATGGCAACGAGCCCATCATTAACTGCATCTACATCAACAAGGATCCGGTGACGACCACAACGCCGCGTCCCTTCTGGAACATCCTCGGCCGCCAATCGGACGACCAGAACTCCAAGGGCGCCCAGGCTCCTGGACAGGATGCTGGCGCCGTGGAGACCGTGGATCCCGTGGCCCAGCAGGCCGTCATTCAGGCCGTGCGACGCAACTTTGGCGAGTTCGGCGGCCGCAAGCGCACCAACCTGCGGTTCGTGTCCTAGAAGAAAGGATTAATCAAGGATAAGCACCAATTTTTTTTTGTGTATTTATTTATTTATTGTAATGTAAACAGTTCGTTTTTTTTTTTTAATATTGTATGTACATTGAATCCGACGATGAACGTTTTACTGTAGGGAGACGTGTATGTGGAAAACTTTTTTGAAGGGGCGTTGCATTTGGTATTATTGATTTCTGTCACCGGGATGGGAAGGGTGACGGGATCAGGACGCAGGACGCTCGGCGGGACAGGCCAGTGTGAGTGAACGGAACAGGTGTGTAACCTGAATCTGTCCTGCTGTCAGCTGCACAGCGAGAAATTCGGTTCAAAGATACATATATAATATTTGGAGGCAACCTCTATGGGTTTACAATTCGCCAGAACGCTGCCCAAAAACATTCTGCAGAATGTTACATCGTAGAAAATGTTACAAAAGAAATTTAGGTTGAATTTGGAACCTCAAATATTTAATTGCATACTTTTAGACCCAAGTTTTTAAGGGATTTAAAACCATCCAGTAGCACCGCCGATTACCCATTAATGGGTAATGACAGCGCCTATATATATTATTTATATTATATATACATATATATTATATATTTATTCGATTTCGACGAAAATAATCCGGTCAACAAAATGTGAAAAACGTTTTTATGGGACATTGCATATTCCTTTTAAACATTATTATTTTTTTTTAAGTGTAAAAGCCTCCTGCGCTGGACAGCGCAGTTCTCTTGCGGAGAGAACGCCACCGCGTGGCGGAGGATATATGCCTCACTGCACAGGCCCAACAACAACTCCGGTGAAAGGGCCGGATAAATCAAGAAATGGACAAGCGTGAATAGAGCGAACTAAGAATATTGTTTCAGGCCTTGTTTTATGTCTTCTGCCACTAAAAAGTGCTCCGGACGGAATTTAAGGCCGCACACAGTCCGCTAAAAGTATATACTGTAACCATTGTCATGTAAAAATATTTTCCAATCTAATATCATACAGAAAAACAACAGTTAATGGTGTTATGATTCTGCATTTTAAACTTAAATATTTAGTTTGTAATTAGCTCTTTTTATTTCATTTCCGAGAAAAATGTAAAACATTTAACAAAAATACTATTAAAAAATACCACAAAAATACTGGAATAAATGTAGTCCGTAATAAAAATACTGAAAACTGTATGTAAGAAGTGTATTTCTTGTTCTCTTTGTACATATGTTATGAATAGGGGAATAGT
This sequence comes from Drosophila parvula, assembly GCA_018904695.1. Lineage (NCBI taxonomy): Eukaryota > Metazoa > Arthropoda > Insecta > Diptera > Drosophilidae > Drosophila > Drosophila parvula. The sequence goes on from JAEIIG010015148.1 coordinate 5,511, forward strand.
CAAAAGTTTCCGGCTCACCATTAATTCTTAATTCAGCTGCGTGCTGCTTTTAATCACATAAGATCACATTAGAGGAGCGAAAAATACACACGAAAATAAACCACAGTATTTTTTTTTTTTGCTAATTTCACGAAGGTGAAAAAGGGGCGGATAGTAGTAGTTATTATATATATAAACTGAAAAGCATATGTGGAAATTGATCGTATCAGTCGAAAACACTTGCAGTCCCATACTATATTAATATTATATATGTATGTACAAAATATTGGCAAGAAAGTGCCAAATTATATTAAAAAAAAACTTATGCATTATTCTTTGATATTTATTTTAATTTGAATTTGAAACTACTAATATTTCCTCTTCTTTTCGTTGTTCTAAAGAAAATTGTCTCACAATGCGCAAAAATCTAGTATTTTGATGACAGTAAGTTTCGTAATGAAATATATATTTAGTATTTAGTGTCAAATTGACACAACTCCTTTATGCAAATTTAGGGTCTCATTAATTCGATCTACTAAAGTATTGAACTGAATTCAGAAATTTTTTGGCTGACAGGTTCAAATTGATATTCAGTATTAACAACTTGATATAATAGTTTGGATACTTTTGAAAGTATCAAATTGACAAGCTTCTTATTAAGAAGGTTTTTTTTAAGTTTTTGAAAATACTTCTTTCTAATATTCGGGGATGCGACAGAAACTAAATTATATTATTAAATTAACAGAACATTGTTAATGAAAAGTTGTAGTATACTTTGGGGCACAAGTTGAATTTGTTTCAAAGCTTCAGGAATTTCTATGGCACCCCTGATTTATAATTACTTCAAACCTGAAAGTGGAAGGGCTATGAGGGCTTTGTCGGTTGATATCAAATTCGTGTCGATTGGGAAGGTTGGGGCTAAGCCGACACTCCAAATGTAAAAAGTACAAAAAGTGGTAAAAAATCATTCCATTACCAATTTTTTCCTGGAGGAAATTCTATGAAATGCAACGGTTCTTGTCGTTTTACAAATTTTATAGTAGAAAAGAAAAAAAGCTTTGTTTTTCGAACGCTCAAAAATGGTTAAAGTAAAAAATACGGGATGACAATATTTGTTGATCAAACGTTTATTCATACATCCATGACCCTAATCTGTTTGCATCGTAGAAATGTAATGCAGAAATTCTTCAGAAATTTGCTGTTAAATCTGCTGCATTCTTCGATGTTAAATAAACATACTTTATGTAGTAGCCAAAAACATTAAAATTAATAATAATAATTATAAGAATAGTCTAACATAAGCCAATGAAATGAAAAAGTACAGATGGAAAGCAATACCAGAATGAGTCACAAAGAAATTGTCTTAATTTTTCCTATCAAAGAAAAGTGGCGAAAACTCAAGTTCGATAATTACAACATTGAACAACTCAGTGAGAGATATCTCCCTTGACAGAGCTCTCTGCTGATATTAGTCCCAGATCTTTAAACTGATCTGCTGGACCCCACATCCTCAATCTATGTTAACCCTGTTTTTAATTAAATATCAAAATATATTTTATATATTTTAGGTTATTAATATCGTTGGTGCCACAGAAATCACTATGGTTTCGAAAACGCCTTTTATATAATATTATATATATTTTTTTGTACATATTTCCCTAAAAACTCAGGGTTGCTAATAGTACAAGTCCTTGATCTTGGGCCTATCGAGTAAGGCTTACTTATTTTTAATAATTCAAGATTTTAGTGGTTTCTGGAATAGAGCTCAAGCCTTGATTTGTTCCCTGTTATCGTGCTTTCTCTCAGTGTACACATGTGACACATTTGTGTGGAGTGTGCTCGTTCGATCGATATTTTCGTGTCCATCAGCAGCAGCAGCCAGGCAGCTGTGTACTCGTACATACGTACGTACGTACGTACACGTCCATTTCGTGCAACTGGCGGCGACCCACGAAAGTATCTACGAGATACACCCGCACCGCACTGCAGCAAAGATTACCCGCGATGGTCTGGCTTCCGCCCACTTTTCCTCCACTTTTCCACAGGGAAAGCTTCAGTTGTGGGCGGAATTCCTTGGGCTGTACAAATAAAAAACGTGCGAGCACAGGACACAACGCGAAAACAGGACAATACAAAAAAAAAAAGAACAAAGAAACGAAACTGACGTGTCGTTTTACAGGCAGCGCTGCCAAATTTTCATTTTTCCGGCCAGATCCAGTCTATTCAGGTGAAAAAGCGAAACATAGCAACTAGCATATGTTGTACTATATATGGTTCTAGGGTGCACCAAAAATTTAAAAGGATTTTAAAAACCTTTACAAATGTGTCTAAAAGTATGCCACACTTTTTGATATAGCAAATGCAATGTAAGTTCGTTTTTAAAATACAAAATCAAGTTTTTCCTGTTGAACTCCCATTATCTTTAGCTATGATTTATTTGTATATTTCTATTAATTCGTGAATGTATTGTATATATAAATAAATAAATTATTACACCAAGTTCTGGGATCTTTGAGTACAAAATGGTTTCTTCAACTGTTAATAAATCATTTTTGATAATAATTCTATTTACAATATAAGGTAAATATTTTTTATTCTTCTACATTTAAAAAATATTCTTAGAATTTGTTTTCTGTTCTTATATGATCAATGATTAGGATACATAAACATTTTAATCTTATTTTTACGCTTATCCCTGTCGTGGCAACACTGTTGCCACGGCAGAAAAGTAGGTGTGGTCGTGGTCGGGGGCTTACCTGGACTCGGGTGTCACCCCAGATCGATTCAGTCCACCGTCATTCCCTTCCAGCTGTTAAGGACCTAAGGACCCAAGGACCCAAGGACTCAGGGACGAATCAACATTGTCCGTTTCAGCAAGTCGTCGTGCTTGCTGTTTACCAGTTTGGGGATCTGGGGATACGGATACCCGGACGATGGTCGTAATGAAACGGGGATGAAAGGGACTATAATCTGTTGTATCCACATATGTACATGTACATATGTATGTGATATATAGTCTGACATGCAAAGTCATAGACATATATCCCTGGGAATGTACATAGTTTTTCATTCTGGGGAACCGAATGTATTAACCAAAAGTATTAAAGATATATAAGACTTATGGTAGAGAAATACAATATGCTTAAGTTAATTACTAATTAATTTGTATTGCAACATTAAATACAAAAGCTTCGTCTGTATTTATTTCATAATTCATATATGTACATAATTGAACATCTATAAAAATGTATGTTTTTCAATCAAAGGTTGAAACCTATTTTAATGTCGGATTGGTGTATATTTTTTCAAGGGAGTTGAGTTATCGATACAGTGTTTTTTTTTTACTCTTGTTAAACTCTTTTAGGGTATTATTAATTAAACCCCCTATAATATCCCCACCACTAACCAACTCCTCACAGAGGTGAACCCCAAATATGTTAAATAATTTATTAAACTTACAAGCAAACTAAAAATAAGAAAATAAACTGAACAAAAACCAGACTGAAGCCCTCAGTTGCTCTGGCTACATAATGTACTGTAGAATTAATTCTAAGTTACACTTAATAATAAATAAATAAATAATTGAGCAGCTCCGACACCAGAAAGTAAATACGTACATATATATAGTATAAGAAGACTATCTAATTTCTAACTGCAAGGGTATACATGCATCGGTGACCCGATGTTAGCTTGGATATATCTTGTATTTCTGCGGGATAAACAGTATTGCGTGGGCATTACCATTGACATTTCCTATAGAATACATATGTATATACCAGCTAATCGTTGTCCTTCATTAAAGGATTCTCAAATAAGATCAAGAACAGCTGTTTGTCCATCCCAATCTGATCTATAAACACTTATGGAAAGGTCTTTCCTCGCCTACATCTTACTTTTTATTCCTAACCTCGTAAAGTTAAATAGCTTACACGGAAAGAAATTGGGAGCTGCCTTCTATATTTTAAGTTTTTGTAGCGAACATTTTTAACATGAGTTTTGCTGAAAATGTATTATTTAGGTATATGTATATATTAAGTATATGCAAATTGTATATTTTAAGCAATAGAGGATTACATTAACTCGGGTGGTTACATTTACATTTAAATGGCATTATTTGTGTAATAGGGATTTCTATTTTGATTTCGGGGCTTGCAACGCAGGGAATAATCCTAATAAAGAATCCGTCTGTCCGTCAGTCCGTCAGTTTGTCCGTCAGTCTGTCCGTTTCTACGCAAACTAGTTTCAGTTATTTAGCTCTCCTAATTGAACTTTGGAGATAGTCGTTTTCGTTGTGGAGGTAGTATATACATATGTATGTGAGATCCGCCTGAATGGACGACTATATCAAATAGCTGTCATCGCAATGATACAATCTTTGGCTTTCGCTAGGTATTTTCTTGTTAAATGTATTATTAGATTAGATAATAAACAATAATTGAAATTAAAACTTGCAATACATAAAGCTAAGCCATTGTTAATTAGGGTATGTAGATTATTTGTATTGTATGATTTGTATGATACGCTGCTAATTATAATAGTTAAAGATTATAACGGAAGGGTAACGGAAGGGAATACACAGAGAAAAATTGATAGTATTTAACTATCAATTTTTCTCTGTGTATTCCCTTCCGTCCATTCCCCTAAGTAACCGCCACTCTCGACTCCTGTCAAGGTGTGAGACGCGGCGGGTCAACAGCAGATTGGCGGACAGATGTTTTGGCTGATCCCTTTCGGGTTCCTTTTTTTCTGTTTTCCTCTTTTTGTGGCTAAAGGACCGAAGGAAAGGCGCAGGATCGACCTAGTTACGCAATGATTTGTCGGATTGTGGGCGTTCTTAATTGAACCTTTGGCCGAGGTGCCTATAAAATACCCGTGCCACAGGGGTTGGAGAGGAAAGGTGCGCCCATTTAGTCATGATTGGTTGCCTAATTGGGCCATTGCCACGAGCCGATGATGAAGTGGAGACTTCGGCTACGGATTGGAACTGGAAAATGGAATGGGCAGCCAACTTTCAGCTGTCCTCGTCGGAAAGGGATGCTGCCAGCCAAGCTCGATCATCAACATAATTACATGGCTCGATCTCAGCTGTCCATGCACAGCGATATATTATATATTAAGTTGAAAGGACTTTGTACTATTAAACATACATATATTGAAGCAGTGTCAAACGAGTATTTATAAGAGAGCTATTTGCATTGATTTTATTGAGAGTTTTTCGAACTTTAGCTTTAGAACGGAAGCAAGTCCAAACAACTCAAATCAGAGTATTGAGTGGTATATTTTGAATGATCTATTGAAGTCCGCTTTACTTCAAAGATGATGTAGAATTAAGCAGAATATGAATGTATACTTGCATCTTTTTTGTTCTTTTTTTTTCGCCAGTGATCTTTCGCCAAATTGGAGCCAGAGATAGGCTGCTTTTCGAGGCCTGGCACGAACCAAGAAACCGCAGAAATGCAGCTTGCAATTTTCAATGGGAATGCTGCTGATGGCCAAGAACAGGTACCTCCGCATCATCATCAGCAGAAGCATAGGGGAATGGAATCCTGCCAGAGGAGGCCAATGACGCTGCAACACTTGTAGTAGAACTGCCGAAGGGGGAGATCGGGATCGGGATCGGGATCGAGATCGGGATCGAGATCGGGGATCCATATCCAGATCCCTTTGCAGTTGCACATTGAGCGCGCGGCGCGGCGCGGCTCGGCACGTGCCCCTTTTGCTCGTTTCGTTTATGTTCGAGATGTGGCAGGGATGCAGCGCGTGCAAGGACCCAGGACACCGCCGGTGCACCTGTTCTCTTGCGTTCCATTAGCAAGGGAAAGAAACAGGTTCAACGGTCGCGTTGCTACCTGTTACCCGCTGTGCTGCAGCATCAGGCCCTGGGACCCTGGATCCGGGATGATGATGTGTTGCAACAACAGTTACCAGTTACCAATGCCAAATGTCAGTTGCATCGGCCACTTGCACGGGCAGCATCATCACCATAATCATCCTCTTCTTTTTGGACGGGATCCGAGAGGGTTCCTTCGACGCTCGAGCTTGGTTCGCAATTTTAAGACAAACTGTTCGCAATTCAAGATCAAACAAAACATTTCGGAACAAGACAATAATGGAAAAAAATATATAATATATTCGGGCATAATATGTTTCATAAATAATGTATAGTTTGTACTTTTGAAGTTTCCACCAAAAAAAGGGGTCTAATGAAGAGGTCAAGCACCTTCAACATATACAAATTCTTCAGGAAAATGACATTTTAAATATATAAACATAAAGAACCTACAATAATTCAAATACTATCAATTAGTAAAACATATAGCTCTCTGACTTATATTTAAGCAATAAACTCTCAGGATAAGGGACTTCTCATGTTTGAATAAATTAACTAAGATTAATGCTATTTGACTTAAGAGTGCGAAGGAAATAGAAAAGAAAGGCAAATTTATACAGTTAAGCAAAGAATTCAGCTAATTAAAAAAGAAGCCGTTACAGTTCTTAGTTTCTTAATTAAATAGGAACTCTTTATATGAATATTTAAGTATTCTGTAATTATAAAATAATATATATAAAAAGTGATAACATAGCTTAGTGATAGGATCTTTTATTATTAAAACCTACCAAGTTATTTCTCCACAAAAAAAGAAGCCTGCTGCTGCTGCTGCACACCGAAGCCATTGTACCCTTTCCTTGTGATCCTTTGGGGTAGCTTGACCCCATCCTAGAGGCGGGCAACTGACGCACCTTGGCCAGGAAAACTGAGGGCAGAAGGGCGGAAGACATGTGCATGACTGCTTAATCTAATTTAACTGCGATGCCGTTTTAATAGAAAAAAAAGAAATAAAGAGACCGACGAAGGCAGCAGAGGAAAATAAAATAAAAAACAAACGTGGCAGCAGCAAGAGTCAACCCCATTGCAATTGGCATTGGTAGTGGCAACAGAACGAAGAGGGCCCGATGGAAATAAGGAAAACCTGCAGCAGGACAGCACAAAGCAATTAAGGAGGAGACTCTCCGATGAGGAAAGGGGCGAATAGAGAAAAGGGAATGGCATAAGACAAGACAATACATAGAGAAAAATTAGGGAATCCTTCAAGTCATTAAATTCTAAAAAGCATTTTCTGTGTAATTTAATATTTAAATTAAATATTTTCAAAAATAATAAACATTATCCATGCTTTATGTAAAGGTAGGGTTCGCTGGAAAATAACTATTAATTAAATTAAATAAGTATAAAGAAAAATAGAAAATATTTCATTCAAAATGGAGTGGATATAAAACAAATACATCCTTGTCAAAGAAGGAGGTTGGGATACACAGCTGTTTCAGATGTGAGCCACGTCTGCCTGCCTAATCAGTATCCGTGCTAAATTTTATCATTCAGCGTAGCGTCGATGCTGCGCTATTAACACAAAACAAAAATAAATGCAAGTCCAGTACACGTTATTTGTTTCAGTGTGGGAGAGTACACTCAACCGCAGCGCCGGAAGTGAACACGAGGAGATGGAGATGGCTAGATACGCAGATACAAAGATACGCGAAGGGAAGGGCGCCCCGAGATCAAGTCCAAAGTCGGGGGCATCTCTCTGCGATCTCTCTCTTTCTCTCATTTTCTTTCTGTCCCTGTCTCTGTCTGGCTGTGTGTGTGCTGCAGCAGTGGCAGTTGCAGTTGCATTTCGCGCTTGAGAGGACACGTGCCCCTGCGCAAACTCGAATTCGGACCCACATGACATTTTTTACTTAATAAACCTGAACCCATTTCCACTTCCACTCCATCTCCTCCTCCTTCTTCTCCGTCTTCCTTTTCCACTCTTGGGCCCACAGATGTTGGCCAGGTTAGCGGTGCTGGAGCGGATCTAGCTCAGATCTGCAGAAACAGGGTCCAGCTGCTGCTTGCCACTGAACTCCACGGATAGGTTAAGAGGGTCTCCCCAAGCGGACCTTGAAGGCATACTATATTAATACTACTCTCAGATTTTTGTTTAATATTTTGTTTATGATTATGATCAGTTTAAATATTATATGTACATCTGTGAATCTCCAAGTATTCTCAGTGAAGTTATTTAGATTTTAGGACTTTGTAGGTATTATGTAATATTAGCTTTTCGTTCCTGATATATGTACCTATACCTCTGCGTCCTTAGTATTTGCCTTCTTCTTAATATATTCAAGTTTATAATTCAACTGAAAATTGTACACGTGAGTATCTGCGTGTATTCGAATATGTTCTCATTATTTGTGCTTTTTAACAATAATTCCCAGAGTCCATAAGTCATCTTCATGTTTATCTTCATCTTTTTACGATAACGATAACAATATTTCGTTGACAATTGTGCAGTTGCATTTTTTGGCCGTTGCCTGAAGGACCCTCTGAAAGGAGATCTTCGGGAGTTATTGCCTTCATTGTTGTTGGTTATGGCAACAGCAAGGACAGGGCTTCGCGTCCTGGCTTAATCAGCTTAGGCAGCCGTAGAGGAAAAAAGGTCGAATTAAAGGAAGAAGTTCCACAAATGCCCCTCTCGGATGCACGACCGCGACCCACATGTAAGGACCAAGTTGACGTTGCACTCACTATCTAGATGGTGACGAATGTCGATGCCGATGCCGATGATGTGTTATGGCAGCTGGTCACCTGGTCACCACCTAATCGGGCCCTGTAATTTCCTTTGGCTTCTCCTCACTCGCCGTCATCCTTGGCCTCCTTCTCCTTCCCCAGGTCCTGATCCTGCTTCTCCTACTCCTCCTCCTTCCAAACTTCTTCATCAGGTTTGTGGGCAACGCTTGAGCGCCCCAGTTGATTTGGCCCGTCCACCTCCAATCTGCCCCGTGCCACCGTACAATGTCAGCTGGAAGAGTTAGTCCAACTATTCGTTCGCTGCACTGCAATAATTTAACTGCACTTTCAATACCGAAATACTAAAGGATTTCCCAAGAAGGAAACAGAAATTGACAGCAACAACCAGAGACTGAGATATACATACATATCTACTAAGATGAAGTAACCTGGAACGATGTCCAGGAACATTATCTGTTTGAATGGAAATATAAAGGAATACATTGAGGTGCAAGAGTTACCTTGTCGCGGACGTTACAAGACACACTCGTCACACCGACACACGACAACTCGCCCCGGCTCCTTCTTTGTTTTACTTACATTCTCCTTCCTCCTTATCGAGCGACTCTTCCACCTGGGTCTGAGGCGCTCAACAACAACTGTCTCTTGGTCTTCTTGGTTCGCTGAGCAAATGGCGGGAAAACAGTCCCAATCGCAGTCCCAACCAAGACCGTTCAGCTCCATATGGCCCTGGGCCTTCTTATCACACTGGATGACTATGACTGCTGCTTGGGAACAGCTCTCGGAATCTCCGGGGATTCGACGGGGCTTTCGTCTTTTTTGGGGTCTATGCGGGCTTGGTTTCCCGCTGAAAAAAGCTCGTGATAAGGGGCCGTGGGAAAACGCTGGGGAAAATGCCTCCTTATCAGCGGAGTACCATTACGCTCCATGCAAATGTGTCTCGATTATTACCTGGAAGCACCCATAGGGTACAAGGTCATTATAATTTGGTGCCAACCGATAATGTATTTAACAGGCAGAAGGAGCTATCTCCGACCCCACCAGGTGAAGTTTATTTTTTAGTTTAGCGATTTGAGGTAATCAAAATGTTTCTTCAAACGTTCTTTAAATTTTTGAAAAAAAAATCGGATAATAAACATGGCAGTTATAATATATAGTACTTTTTATCCCCGTCCAATTTGACCTCGCTTCAAACTTGCGGCAGATGTTTAGTCCATTTTCCAGCCGAAGCTTAAAGTCAAAATTTAACTTTTTATCTGTTGCATTTCTACATTAATTGTAAAGCATGTTTCACCAAGTTTCTCTGCCCGCACTCTACTCAACAAAAAATATGATTATGATCCTGTTAATGTTTAATGTTATAAAAATCGGACTACTATATTATAATATATATGTAGTTGCCATGAGAACGATACAAAGAATAGAAAAATAATATAATTATTGACATAATTTCCTCATTTTCGAAAACATTCGCATATTACCTGAGAATACATACATACATATGTAGCTATTATGTACGATTTTAAAAGAATGTTCTATATTTAATCAAAATAGCTTTACTATAAATTGGGAACATATGTACATATTTTATAAGTATGTACATACATATGTATGTATAAATGTTTTATATCTCTCATATTGGGCTTTCGTTTTTTTGCAAGGGTATACAGACATTGACGTGCCGAAGTTAGCTTCCTTTCTTGTTTATAAATACTTCGAAGAGTCCTGGAAACATTTCCGTTTAAGGCTATTCTGTGTGACAATATTGTATCTTTTTGGTTCTTGCTATTTCTCTCTTGTTTTTTTTGTTGTGTAAATCTGAATCTGAATTGTTGTACAATTGGAAATCAGCTAACTATCCATAAAACTGACGTTATGTTTAGCATCTTAACATAGAAAGCATTTTTTTTTTTCATCTTGGACGTTGATGCACTACGGCGAAGTGGTCCATGCGACACCAAGCACGTGCTTGTTAGGATAAGGTGCTAGTATGCGCGATAGGAGAAGGTATAGCTAAAGTTCAAATTGATTTCAAATGATTTATAGCGCTCCCATTTTATAATATTATGATCTTAATACCCTTTACTTGGAACAAATCACATTCCCCATAGGGAAGGCATGAATCACAAATTTACAATGAGCCAAAGTCTATAATCAAATGAAAGAATTTATCCGAAATTAATTGTGTTGGTTAAGTTAAGTTAGTTAACTTAATACCCATATGTTGATCTTCCACATAGTATTCACCTCAATACTATCAACCTTAAGCTATTATATCTTAAGCTCTTGAAGTAAAGCTCATTTTCGGGAATACGTACGATTACATACTTCCCTTGATAATCTAGGTAGAATTTAGGGATTCTGATGTATTTCCGCAGTTAGCACATTACGGAATCTTGTCTACAGGTTGTACCTTTGGTGACTGCTGGCTTTGTAGCCTTTAACTTTTTATTTACTTGCTTTGTACCAGTTTCATGGATTGCACGTGATAATTGCAACGGATTCGTTTTCGTTTTCGGTTTCGTTTTCGTTTTCGATTTCGTTGCATCGTTTCGTTTGCTTTTTTGCTTTTAATTTTTATCTCGTTTTCATTTAAACGTAATTGATTTGAGAGCTCACGAGTGGAGTCATGAAACACATATGTAGGTATGTATGTATGTATATAGCTTATATAGTATATATCTTTGCACCGATATCTCGACTGGCTTGGGCAATCTGAAACCAGGTAACATTCGGGATCTAGGTGCTCGAAATGGGCAGACTCTTCGTGTCTGGCTTCGCAAAATGTATACAGATACATTGTACGAAATAAATATATATATTTATGGAGCTAGCCGAAAGTCTGTCTAGCGGAAAGCCCAAGAGGAAAAAGGAAAACGAACGAAAGGCAGGGGAAAGGGGAAGGGAAAAGCTAGAAAGGCGTTTCCTGGGCGGAAGAAAAAAAATACAAAATAAATAACCACCTCAACGTCTTGGAAGTACAAAAAAAAAAAAGAAAGGTTTATCCATGAATATGTTCGCCTTTTCTTTTTTGGTTCTGTGTGAATTATCCTTTAGTATTTATCTTACTTTTTATAGTTTGTGGCAAGGCCAAATGTCAGATGTCTGGCCGCGAAGGAATCGGAGCATGCCAAATGCAATTATGCTGCGTCCTGGTCTGGCATCCCAAAGGCCAGCGCCGCTGGGACTCGGCGATGACCTATGAGCATCTGCTTCCCGCTGGGCAGGGTGCGGGTGGGGTTGGGTTGCAGTTGGAGTTGGGGTGCGGACCACACCCCATAGTTGGCCTCACCTTTCCGTGCGTTAAAAGTCACGATTAGGCGCCGCATCAGAACGCATCATCCCCCACCAGCTCTGCTCTGCTGATGATGATGTTTTGTTGTCTATCCACTTTATTATTTTCGTGGCTTCCAGTTTTCGGGGTGGATGTTCGGAATCCCGGGGCTTGGCTTTCGGGGCATAAACTGCATGAAATTAAGTAATTAACTGGCCAAAGTTCATCCAAAAGCCAATAGGTCATCAAAAATGCATGATTAGCGATCAGTTATGATGAATGAGCGGAGATTTATCAAGCCTATCAATGTCGTATTTAAAAAGTGAGGGTACTTATCAATTAAGCATCCATTGAATTGATCTGAAACCTTACACAAAGCACACTATATTATATAGAGCTCTTCAAATGCAATCAATTTAGAGGAGTTGCAAGTTACACATTTAAATCATGCAGTGCATATTAAATAAATAATATCATTATAACATACTTATTAGTATTATAAACAATTTAGTAAATTACGTTCCAATAAGTAAAGTTTACACATATATGTATTTAATGTAATTTTATTTACATAAATCCTAGCGTTACAAGATAATCTTTGGATTAGAACATTAGTCCATATTGTGATGATGATTCCTTTCATTACTATTATTAACTTATTAATTTCTTACTTACTTATTAATTAACACTATTAACTTATTTTATGTTGA
>JAEIIG010015174.1:0-21213 GCA_018904695.1 Drosophila parvula
CAATACAACAAGTATTCTTTTAAAAGGAAGAAAGTTCCTCCAAAATATACAACAAAATCCATTATGTTTTGACCAACTCGAACCCGGCCTTTATGTGCAGCCATAAACTGGCAAATGGGGGCCTTAAACATATACCGTGTATATAGTATATTGATGGCCTGTTCCGGAATTGGCCATTCTAGCCATTTGCCAAACACACCTGACAGCCGAACGACGTCATAGAAATGGCAATATACCAAAAAGCCATTGCCAATTACCCGCTGCGTCAGGCCGATCCTCTGCTTTTAATTGCATTTCGATTTGAGGCCAAGACGGGCCTGGTTATGGGTATTGGTAGGGGGGTTCACTGGTATCGAAATCGAATCCACGACCGGTTTACACAATCGTAATCGCAACATCCATGGAGCTCATAAATCGTTCAATCATTCAATGGCACTTTGACAACGCCAATGGCCGTCTTGGCAGGCAGCCGAAGATCCGGAGAGCCAGAAATATTAGTGGGGGGGGGAAAAACTGCTTTATAGTTGTTAGGTTTTTCTTCTATTTCTTTTTCTTTTTTTGGGGGGAAAGAGTATGCCTAGCCAAGTTGTGAAATTAATGCAATTTACTTACAAAATGTCCCATTAAAAGCGCTTAACCAGACAGGGGCCTAGAGATGGAGCAATATGAGCTTGTCGCCTTGTCTGGGATCCTCCATTCGCGTCGTCGTTGTCGTCGTGCCGAGTTTGGCTGTTGGGATAACCATGTGAGAGTGTAATTTAATGCTGCTGCAGTTTTTCGCCTTCTTATTTTCCCCCCCATTTCCCATTGGCATGCACTGGAGAGGCCACAAATTACCCGGCCAAGTCCATGGAGCGCATTTAGCTAAATCGCAGAATTTATGTCTTATGAAAATGCTTGCGTCTCGCAGACAGAAACCGAAACTGAAACCCCAAACTCAAACCCAAACCCAATCCCCCACGCCACATACCAAAGGCCAGAAAAAGAGCAGGGTACTCTGGCCAAAAGCAAAGGAACAAGCTAAGGAAATAATGGTTCATTTGCAACGTAAAAAAATCAATGTTTTTCTTTTTTTTCGGGGGACATATCACAAGGAGTAACTCTGAAAGAAATTACATTTTTTTAATGTTGTCTTTAAGTTTGATTCCCTTGGGGGGAGACTTCATTTCATGCAAATGTATTCGACCAAATACGAGCTACAGAAGAAGTTCCCTATTTACACAGAGAGACAGATGATATAAGCTTGAGAGAATATATATTTTACAGATTTCACCTCCAAGGAGCTGGCCAGCTCCTTCGTTAGAGTTGGCCAAGTCTGATTTATACCTTTTATTATTATTGTGCTCGCTTCGCGCAATTATGGTGAGGATTTTCTACCCGCCTTCAGTCTTGCCCTGTCCCCATTTCAATTTTCCGCCATTTACCAGGAAAACCTTCGAGTTCCACAATCCACCAAATTATGGCGTCTTAGCGGATTTTCTTTCACCGATTTTCGCATCGAAATAAGTGCGAGGCAAAAGTTTTCAATTCAATTATCAACGCCCAGGCCATTTTTTCTCTCGAGGATTTCAAGTTAGAGAGGGAGACATGGAGGTGGAGTTGAAGGCGGGAGGGAAGGTTGCCTCGAATTTGGCTCCGAATTTGGGCCTGCAATTTCCTATGTCCCAATGCACTTTTTGGTGTAATTTGTTTGCCAAATTCGCCTTTTTTTTTGCAGACGCGTGTGTTGGCGTCCATGATCATTGGCCGGGTCATCATTATGATCATCATCATGGTAGTTGTCACTCCATAGCCAGGCAGTGCCAGCTTTTTTCTTTTTTGCGGGGGTGTCGATTGCCACAACAACAACAAATGCAACAACTGCGGCATTAATGCGCCGCCCCGCCCACTTGGCCATAAATAATTTCGCGCTGGCAAAAGCCAATTTCGCATTTCGATGGGAGAATCTCTCGCTCTCTTACCACTGGAGAAGAAGGCGTTGAAGTCTCCACGAACATGCATTCGAAAGGAAATTAATGAGGGAAAATCAGCGAAGGCCCAACAGAGTTTTCACCTCCACACACACACTTCGAGTTAATTGCCTTTTTTGCCATTTGCAGTGTCTTTTCTTTAAAGTTATGTAAGTTGTAATAAGGAAATGATCACAAGTTACATATCAGATATATATTTATAATAATAAAAATCAAATTTTCCCTAACTAATACTTGGGAAATGGCTTTCACTTCGCCTACAGCTTGGTTAGACATCATTAGCATATGCTTGCGTTGGGTCAGGGAGCGCGGAAATAAAGAAAAACCAGAGCACTACTGCCTGCATTCTCGGAAAATGCACTCTCTCTCTCGGTCTAAATATATGTACAAAAAAAATTTGTTGCCATTCAAGCGGCAAATATTTTGGCAAGCCAAATTTTGAGGCAACCCAGTGTGGCAGCCACAGCGATTGGGAAAACTGTCAACACGTCGCATCCGTTGCCGGGAATGGAGGTGGGAAAATGTTTCGCGGGTTTTTTCTCTGGGATATATCATAACAGACTTAGCTGAGTGCTTAAGGGAAGCGCTGGGTGAGGCGAAACAAAATTGAAAAATAAATAAAATTATGCGTACATTTCGGAGGCTGTTGGAAAATCAGGGAGTAGCAACTGGAAAAACTGAATTTGCTCCGACGCCCCGCCGCCCCCCGCCCGATTTTTGGGGGCAGCTCATTGAGAATTCAAATCACACCAAATTCTCAAAAAACACACAAACCACGCAAATCGCCGTCGAACCAAATAAAAATGCGAGTACATAAAAATAATAATAAAAATAAAATAAAAATAACCGAAACGGAGAGAGGGAACGTGGCGTGGCGTGCGTCGAGAATGAAAGCGAAAATAAACTGAAGGCGGGACGGGGCTGAAAATTTTCTTGTCAACGGGCGAGAAAATTACACAAAGCTGCCTGCCTGCCTGCTAAAAAAAAAGGAAAACCGAAAAAACAGAAAACCAGGACCTCGCTCCTCGGAAAAGGACTCGGCGGGGACAATGCCAACAAGCAACATTTTGTGCCGGCAAAGCAAATTTTCGGTGGGCTTAGACGAGTGGGTGTTGGGGGGGGGGTGGGTGTGGGTGGGAAAATGGTTGGGAAAACTTGGTGATACGGCAAATTTATTTCAATGTGTGTGTAGTGTGTGTGTGTGTGTTGAGTCAGACACACAAATTACGGCTGACAAAATGAGAAAGAGTCCAGAATTATGAGAGTACACTCTTCCCTTCCCTTCCGACTGTAAATCATTAGCTTGCAGCCATTTTATCGAAAAATTTAATGCTTAACAGTTGGAAAATGTGTGAAAATCGGTGAAAAGTGTGGAAATTCTGAAGGTGTGATGGGAAATAACATCGAAGTAGGCGAAAGTCAGGCTAAAGTCCATTGTAGGAGCGGTTAGTGGGAGAGAAACTGTTATAATTACACATTAGCACAGATTTAAACGGCCTTCTGCTGGTTTCTGGGCGCCTGGTGCTGAAAATCAAGCAGCTGCTGAAGATTACTGAAAACTGTAAGAAAACTGTAAATATTAGGTGTCCCCTTTAAGGATATAATTAAATACTAGATGCACATTCTGATTTTTATAACCAAATATTTATTCGATTTAAGCCTTAAACCTTAAAGTTAAGTTTGTAAGGCAGAAAATCTTTAAACTTTGAGGTAGAAATCTTCTTTTTGCAGTAAACCTGTATCAATCTTGGACAAATTAGCATAATTTTAAATTATTACCAAATTTATGGGTATTTTTCTTAGAATTTTAGGTCAACCCGTTATGACTGCAGCTTGATCTTCAAAAAGTATCTTTCATTTTATAAGTAGTATAGATTTTTGTATAACAATCCCCATGTGGCAGGGGATAGAGGGGACTTTAGACTTAAGAAGAGAAATAAACAAAAGAAAGGATGCTATTATTAAGCAACAGTTATATTATATATTAAGTACAGATACGCTCACTATAGCACGTAACTGCTGATGCTTATCCATATATAGTAGCTCTGAAAGATACCTTGAAAGATTCCTCATAATCCTCACACCTCTCAAAGTTCCGCTAAAACTCATAGAGAATCTCATTAAGTAGCTTAATGAAAAATACATCCCACTAATATCAAAGCTAATAATCACAAAGTTAGTAATAATTTGGGGTTCATTATGCATTATGTACTTGATGTATGGAATCCGGTATCTATACCTGCCCATCTTGACTAACCCATTTCCGTGAGCTCTCTCGCGCTTATGATTTATGGGTACATTTCGCTTACTTTCGGCAACATTGTTCCACTGGAGAATTCTCCATTCCTCGTCGGCAGACACACAGCACACACACCGCACACACACAGCACACTCTGTGGCGCCGCACTCCAAGATCATATCATATCGTGTTACTTCCCGCCGTCTGTCTTTCTCGGCCTTATTCATTCGGTGTGTCTTCTCTGTTTGGCTTTTCTGCTGCAAGTCGCAAGTCTCGGTCCCTCCCACTTTTCTCTCTTTTCGTATGGAAAAAATTTAGACATTTTGTAGCCAGTTTATAGATGGTATGACATGGTGTGGCTCGGGCTCGGGCTGTGGCTATGTCTGGGTCTGGGACTGGGACTGGGGCTAGTCTGGGCGACTGGCACTGCTCACTACTTCCCCTCGGCAATTGAGGCCTGTTTGGTTTTTCGACCATAATTTTGGTGCCGTTTTACAACAAACGGGCACATAACTCCCAGAGCCGTCGACTTGCGAATCCGGGCGGACTTATGGCCTGGTGTGGCGATGCCTGGGACCAGTACCAGTCCGGTCCCGGTCCCGGTCCCGGTCTGTCCCGGGCTTATCTGTCGGCGCCGGGCCTCAACTTGGTGCAAAATGATTTTCACATGTTTTCCTTTATTTTCTGCGAGCTGTGAGCTGTGTGAGCTGTGAGCTGTTTCGCACATCTGCCTTACCACTTTTCGTTTTTCATTTTCCATTTGTCCATTTTTTTCGTTTTTCCGTTTTTCGTTTCTCCATTCTCCAATCTGCATTCTGCATTCTGCATTTTCCCCGAGAGATAGCTTCCTCTTCGACTGTTGTTTGGCTTTTAATTAAAATTGCAGCTAAATTATGAACTTTTCTTTTCTCGACCGCCTGCAAATTTCTTTTCCGCCGCTGGGTCTGGGTCTTGGGGCCTTGGCCCCGTCCGCTCGTATATCAAAAGCACCAACACACAGTACACACACAGTACTTGAGTATGTGCAAATTTTCCAGTGCTGAGATTTTCCCCGGAAAAACGTAGCCGTAACGTAATGGGGCCGCGGCAAATGAACTGTGAAGTGAATTCGCGTAAAAATGCGTTTTATTGTTGTCCAATTAAGTTGATCGGGCTGCAACCATTCCGATCCGCTTCGGTTAATTCCCCTCACCGACTTTTGTTCAAAATTTATGTGCTACTTTGGCTAATCGCTTTGGATTTCTGTGTGTCTGGTTTTTTTCGGTTCTTTTTTCGGTTATTTTTTTGGTTCTTTTTTCGGTTCTTTTTTTTTGTGGTTGCTCCTCCTTGTCGCTTGGCATTTTCTAATTGTCTGTCTCGGGAATTTATGCGACTCAATAAGGCCTATCGTTCCGCAATATCAACTCAATTACAATGCGTGACAATGGGGGATATGTATACACATACTACCTATACAGGGTCTTGGGGCAGAGTCTTATTATTATCATTATTGTGTTATCATTGAGTGTGTGATGTGGGGGAAAACAGCTCCTTGACGGACTCATATTGATGGAGGGAAAAGCGACCACTTTCCCCAGCGAACTGGCAATGCTCTTCTTTAATAATAATATCTCGGGCAAATTCCCGGACAAGCCCCAAAGTCGCTATGCTCCAGTGCCTCCAAGTCGAGTGTCAAGTAAAAATAAAATTCATTTTAATTTGTGCAACGACCACAACGAGAACGAGAAGCGATGATGACAATATGGATGGCCCGGAACACAGAGAGAGAGAGGCGGAGGTGGTGGTGGTGGTAGCACATGTTGTGCCAGGATAAGGTTCGTCGATAAGTATTCCGGGCAGCTTCAGCTCCATCTCCAGCTCCAGCTCCAGCTCCATCTCCAGCGCCGTCTGCCATCCGGGTTCCATTGTTGGTGCTGTTGTTATTATTTGCCAAATAAGCGAACGGCCATCCGCGTTGTCTTCCTGCTGCTCATCCTCCTCCTCCTGCTCCTGCTCCTGCTCCTGCCGAGACAGCTCCTTTGTTGTCAGCCTCCGGCCTGCCTGCCTTGCCTGCCTCGCTGCCTGCCTCGCTGCCTGCCCGTCGATGATGCAGACATAAGATATGAAAAATATGAGGCAACAGCAATCACAATAGTTGCACCAGTCACAAAAGGCAATCACCAGCCCCGACTCCTGGATCCCCGAATCCTCGACAGGCGCTCATGCGTGGGCATTGGCGGACAATCCCCCAACAGACATACATTTATGCAGACACAGCAATGGCCATACTGTTGGCAACCAATTTTCACTGGCCTAGGGTTACCGTTTCTATTGGGGATATATCTTGAAATATTTAAAGAAAGAATCATTTTTCTTTTACTAAAATTAATTATTAAGTTGATTTTATATTGGAAATAAAAAATAAAGCAGAATGTGGAGCAATATTGTGTGGTTTCGCATGATAGTGTGACCATTTTAATGAAATATTTTAAGAATATCTGAAGAGAAACTGTCTTTCTTAAGACAATACTTAATTCCAATTAACTACATAAAATAAATGAATATTTTTGTACCTATTTAAATAATTTAGAGTACTATCAAGTGACTTGACAGGACAGTATGACTGTTTCAGTAAAATATTTAAAATTATTCAAAGAAAGACTACTCTTTCTTCGTATAAAATAAAATAATAATATATAAATAATAACAAAAGTAATAATTTAAGCTGAATTTAGAAAAGTAACGAGTGATTTCTTGTGAAAGTGTGACCGTTCTAAATAAAAACTTTCCAACTAATGGATATTTCAGGGTTCTCTAATAAAAAAGTAATTCTCTGTTCCCTTTCTGAAAAAATATCTCTAGTAAAATCGAAATTTACTTATTCTTAAGCCTCATTTTTGGGGAGTCCTATTTTTGTGACCTCGACTGTATCACTCAAAGCACAAAGGGGACACGTGTGCGTGTGTGTTTGTGTATAAATCACGCTTAATGCCTTTGCCAGCGGAAGAGCAGGAGAAAGCCGGGCAAAAGTTCAGGGAGACGAGGAGCCAGAGTCGAGTCGAGTCGAGTCCCTGGAACACCATAAATTGCAGTCAAGTGCTGCCAATTAGTTGCTAAAATTATTTTATGATATTGTCCAACTAATTAAATGAACATTACGGCGCGAGGGCGGGGTCTGCCGGTCTGCAAAATCGATAAAGAACAGCGCCAAATAAGACCATAAATAAATAAATAAAAAAAAAAATATGAAAAAGGTGGCCCACGTTCCGGGCATCCTTCCAGCATTTTTCATCAATCAAGGCAGGAAGCAGCAACAATAATCAATCATATCGCCAAAGGGAGAGAGAGACTGTACCCCTCCCGCACCTGTCCGAAAAATAGAGCACATAACAGTTTCCTATCATTATTAATTATTTATGAAACGGACGGGCGGGGGCGAGTCCTGCCACACCAGCTGGAAATGGGGGCTCCCAGAGGCTGGCAAGGACTGCCATTAAATGATTAGGTTTCTTCGGCTCCACTGACCGGCGACCGTTATCCTTGATAATGGCAAAATGGCCAAAAATAGGAGAGGGTTAAGCTCGTTAGGCAATGACGGTAATTTGGCAGGACCATATCGAAAGCCGATGGGGCGCAATGTTTACGCTGCCAATTTCGTTGACACTTTATGTGTTCAGGACGTTTTGTTAGCGGAAGCTGGTTTTTGCCTTACTTTAATCTTTGTTTATACTATTACGAACTAGTACATATTTTAAGGAGAAATATACCTAATAATAATCTTTGAAAACCCTCTTCTTTTTTCGAACAGTGTGCCAGTGTAATGGCCATGCCCGTCGCTGCCGCTTCAACCTGGAACTGTACAAGCTGTCCGGCCGCGTGTCCGGCGGAGTGTGCTACAATTGCCAGCACGACACTACGGGTCGCTACTGTCACTACTGCCGCGAGGGATACTACCGGGATGCCACCAAGCCGCCGAATCACCGCAAAGTCTGCAAGCGTAAGTAGTTGACGGTGTCGCCTGGAATCCGGCGCTGATTGAATAAGGGGCGACACACAGACGTGGTCAGCCACCAAGGATACTCTTACAGCCCCCGCCTGTACCTCTTTTTATGAAGGATATAGTCAAGATTTATTGAAGTATAAAAAAGTACTTTATTTTTTATATAAAATTATAATTTCCAGACTTAGATCTGCAGGGAATTACTTACTAGGAAATTACTTTATAAGATGCTCTAAAATCTAATTCAGAGGGCATATCTTTTACAGAAACTTAGTTCTGCAGTCTCAAACCCACTTTAAGTTCTAGAAAGAGCATTCCTGGACCCGTTTAGATCCTTAGAGAGTCCTGCTGTCGCCTTCGGGTTTATTGATAACAGGCTGTCATCAATCAGTGGTCTCGTAAGCCGTCTGTCACACAGACAGCTGGGGCGGTTAGATAGATGGATCTAATGAGGACGACACTGGCATACTCCTCCTCTTTAACCTCTTATTTTTTTCTTCTTTTTTTCCCCGCCCTTAGGCTGCGACTGCCACCCGGTGGGCTCCACGGGCAAGACATGCAACCACCTGAGTGGCCAGTGTCCCTGCAAGGAGGGCGTCACCGGACTGACCTGCAATCGCTGTGCCCGCGGCTACCAGCAGACGCGCTCCCATGTGGCGCCATGCATCAGTAAGTTCTAATCCAGCTCCTGATCCCCCCCCCGACTGAGCTAATCCCTAAACCTTGTCTACCACAGAGGTGCCCACCAATGCCAACATGATCCAGGCGGAGAGTGCTGGCGGCGGCGGCGGAGGAGGCGGCACGGGTGACTACAAGGATGGCGGCGGTTCGCAGGCCGAGGAAATGAAGAAATGTAAGTAGACTTTGAGGAAAACCCCAAAAAGGAATACATCCTGGAAATACTAAAAAACTCTTTTACAGACTGCGGCAAGTGCAAGGCCAGTCCCAAGAAGCTCAATCTCAACAAGTTTTGCATGGAAGATTATGGTGAGTGGTGGCCGCCTGCTAAGGTTAAAAAGGATATATCTGTAAGTGGTGTGTTATCTTCTTCCTGCAGCCATCTTGGCCAAGGTAATTGGCCATGACCGCGCCTCCCAGGACATCAGCACCGAGAAGTTCTCCATCGAGCGTCAGAACGAGATCTACAAGTACGAGATCAATATCCAGACGATCTTCAAGCGGAATCCCATGTCGGGCACAACCAGCTCCCTGTTGGGACGCGGAAATATGATGCTGCTGGTGCCGCGCAAGAGCATCGAGTGCCAGTGTCCCAAAATCAAGTTGAATAAGTGAGTAAATTACAAACCTAAATATATATTCAAATATTAGGGAATTTATAAACATAGAAAGATCACTAACTAAACCCCGAAAATGCCTGTTTTTATCCTTGACTTTCACAGATCATATCTGATCCTTGGACGCGACTCGGAGGCGGCGCCCGGCTACTTGGCCATTGGACCCAGCTCCGTGGTCCTGGAATGGAAGGACGAGTGGTCGTTGCGCATGAAGCGCTTCCAGCGAAGGGCACGCAAATGCAGTTGAATCGAACCGGAAACGGAATATGTCAGAGCGGATTTCAATTTCACACACTTGGCTAGGTATCGGTTTTTGTATAAATTGTACAGTTTACTCAAGTTTCTGACCTTCTTCGGCATCATGCTATAAATTAATCAACCCAAATCCCCCCATCCAATACCCTCAACGCAACTGAAATCGAAGCAGATACATCCCCCACACACACAGATATAGCGGAGTTCGAGTCATCACACTATATATTAATCCTATATAATTCCTGCCTAGATAAGCTTCCACCTGCAGCGGCGTTTTCTAGTCCATAAAGCGCTCTGCACACACACTTTACACACACACATATTAAAAAGCAAACAAATAGAGTCGAAAGCTAGAAAAAAAAAAGAGAAAAAGGGGATTAACCCCTCTTGATAAATCGCCCAAATGCTAATTACAGTTACGAGCGTGTCCATAACCGTTATGCCGATAAAAAACACAGTTATAAATTGACAAAAAAAAGAGTGCGAAAAAGAGCCCGTAACATTGAGAGCGAAACGCGTCACGTGCCGCCATTCCCGATGCCCCCCTTAACAACACCAAGGGAGCACAAGGGGCTGGGCATAGACAAACAGAACAGGCAACACACACACCACACACACATAAGTGCAGTCATAAACCAACAACACGAGCCTTGACCAGATGTCAGCCTCTCGAAACACGCACAGGCACTCAGTGGCATGCTCCAATGGGGGCCTTCGCCTGCCCACTCCTGCCAACCGCGTCGCCTCAGAATAGAGAAATATCTGTATAATTAGCTGGATGGAATTATCATGAAAATGCTGCAGCTAATTGCCCCAAATAATAATAGTCCCACAAAAAATCGAACAATGGTAGCTAAATTAAAGAAGCCGTGAAAATAAAGTTGAACATTTAAATATTTAAAATACATCAAATCGAGCTCAAAAACTCAAAGCAAACGATATCGATTTCTATGCTAAAATGGAATCTGTTTTGAAGGGGAATGGCTTTTGTTTTTTTAGTTAAAAATCTACACTTGTTCTCATAGCTTCTCTGGTTTTTTCCTTCTTCTTTTTTTGTATCTTTGGGATACATTTCTCAAGAGTTAATGCAAACAGTTGTTTTTGTTTTTTGGCGATAATTATGCACATGTTTATTGACAGTTCGCTAGTTGATTTTTCACGCGCTTTTGCATAACAATTTGTTTGATGAATGCATCAATAAATGGAAATGAAAATGAAATAAAATGTGAAAGAAGAGAAAAACAACAAGCAAGGCAGGCAGACACCGAACATGCATTTAAAATGCATTTATTTGGATTTAATTTTCGATTTGAATTATGCATGCAAATTGCGAACGGGGCAACCTGTCTCAGTCACCACTGGCACACCGCGAAGGCGTCAGGTGTGCGGAGGTGCGAGGTGTTATTTGTTATTTGTAACTCGTTTTTCGAGCCAGTGTAGGCCATCGAACACCGGGCACACACACACACTTGAATGAAGCCCATTCCGGGGAGACTCGCCGGTACAGTGTAGCCACAGTTTTTCTAAAAAATAAAGCATCTTTCCCATTAATATTGCTATACATATTACCTAATATTGCTCTTTTAGCATACTTTTTATTAATTCAGTTTCAAGGAAAAATCCGAACAAAAAACTCCAAGAACTTTATGCTTTCAGTTTCCCCTTGGCGAGTGCCTACTGTACCGATCGATATGCATCATTGGGTAACGACACAGACAACGTGAAACACGTTACTCAAATTAAACAGCAGAAACAAACAGAAGATTGAGCTTGGCAGAGGCCAAAGCTACACAGCGAGAGTTCGGGGGTATTTTTCATACCCAAACACTTACAAGCAAACAGAGCCAGTCCAGTGTCAATAGCACCATAGTTTTATAGTGTAGAAACGAACTTCGTGGGCCGAGCCAGTGTTACAGAGAACACCCTACTTCTCCATTCTCTCCCATTACCTCAGTGCAGTTACATACACTTTTTTTTTCGATGTTGCTGCGGATTAAACATGTTTCGGACTCAAAATGTAACATGATATATGACAGCCAAGTGTCGAACTTGATAAATGTTTTAATGAATTTATTTTCGTGTTTATGTTCTGCCTGCCAGCCATCGAATCCGTCGAATATCGAGATCTTTAGCCACGACACCTACTCTGCTACCTTTTGTCCCCCAGTCCGTTTCTGATGTCCATTGTCGCTGCCACCAGTGCCAGTGCCAGTCCCATTCCCAATCCCAAAAACCCACTCCCATTGCCACTCGCAAGTTATTCAGGTCTGACCGTGACCATGATGTATGATAAATCAAAATGGGGCCAACACATGTGCAGGGAGAGTCCGAGTGTCCCAGAGTCCGAGAGCCGGACAGTTAACATGCTGCGGCATTTAAGCCGAGACCTGTGTTTGCATTCACTCTCTTCTGCTCCGCCCATGGGACGCATAATTAGCCCGGCCTCTGGTTATGGCATCGGGATCGAAATCGGCCAACGTGGCGTATGAGTCACGAGCACACGTGTGCCCCACCGCAAACACGGGCGAACACACACACACAGACAAATACGCGTGTCCTGCAGCCAGATAAATGCAGAATTGTCAACTGTTAACTGTATAAATTTATGCACATTTCTTTCTCTTTTTTTTTATTGTATTGTATTGTGCCAGCAAACAGGGGATATTTGCAGTTGAAAGGGCTTTGTCAGCGCTGGGGAAAAATGCAAAAAAAAACTGCCTAAAGTGCTGATCTTTTCCGAGTGTCAGATTTCAAAACATTAAACATTTAAGGGGAAATAAATTAAATATTAAAGAAAACATTTAAGGGGAAATAAATCAAATATTAAAGAAAACAAGCTCAGAGTTACATAGGGTTCTTATAGAAATTAACAGAAATAACTTAAGAAAAAGTGAAATTCAATATTTTCTTAACAGAAAAGCTTAGATTTCCTTAATAAATTATACTTAATTTTAAATCTTATCATTCTTAACTTGTTCTCTGGGAAATTTCTAATAAAACTGCTTGGTTTTTTACAATTTATTTTTAAGCCTTACCGACTTACCTTGTTCTCTTCTAAATTCAAAAAAAAACACACAGTTTCATATACAAGTTTAACTTCATTTTAAACAGTAGTTTTGTCTTTAAAAACATTTTCTCTGAGCCCAGATTAAACCCTTAGAGAGTGTATTCTGAAGCCATTCATTCAAATAACCAAAATAAACCAGTATTCACAAATGACTCCAACTGCTGGAGAAACAAAAAATGAGAAAATAAAATCATTCGAATTGTAATTGATGCTGGAATGTAAAAAATCCCCAAACACACAGAGAGCGAGGGCGACATTCGCGGGAATCATATTAGGGGCGGCTGCCCGGCCCTCGTGCATGCGGTC
This sequence comes from Drosophila parvula, assembly GCA_018904695.1. Taxonomy (NCBI): domain Eukaryota; kingdom Metazoa; phylum Arthropoda; class Insecta; order Diptera; family Drosophilidae; genus Drosophila; species Drosophila parvula. The sequence goes on from JAEIIG010015174.1 coordinate 13,112, forward strand.
AACCCTTTACCTGAAGCGTGCCAAACAAATAACGTTAAATAAATGCAGAAAAATACAAATAATAATATTCAACCAGGCCAGCATAAAAAAAAAAGAGTAGAAGAAATGAAATGAAATGAAATGAGAAATTCAATTGTGGGCTCGGCTGCCTTCATGCATATTTAAATGAGATTTTGCGTTAACTGAATTTTGTCAACGGCATTCTCTGGCTCTGGCTCTGGCTCTGGCTTGGGAGTTGGCATATGTGGGGGCGTGTGTGGCCATGAAAACCCCTATTAATTTATATATATATATATGTACGCACAGATATAAAACATTTATATATATTTAAATAAATTGGGTTCCGCCGTTCCCTGTCGCAGTTTTTTTTTGTTGTTGTTTAAACTCAGCTTTTTGCAATTTTTGCCGTTCATTTAACGCATGGTAATGGAAATCGGTGGGCGTGTCCGAGGGGCGTGCTGTCGCATATGTATTTTAAATAGGCTGCAGACTCCATTAGCATATAAATTGAGGCGGCATCTCGCCAGTTGAGTGGATAAACAAAAGGGCAAGTATAGTATCCTCGTAACTGTTAACTAGCATTTGGGGCTAAGAACATATAGCAGTGCCCACCAATAGTATCGGAACAGCAGACACACACAGCACAGAAACAGGAACTAGCCCCAAAGCTGACAAATTGACTTCCGTTTCCGCTAACAAAAACAACAAAAGAAAAAAAACATAACGAAAGAACGAACAAGTACTTAAGCGTACTTAACCAGAAAGAGAGAGACGCGAACATAACCAAATTAGTCATTAGTTGATATGTCAAGCCGTTTTATTTATTTACACTACCAATCCTAATATCCCCCCCAACACCACCTCCCTCTAATCTTAACTTTTAATTAAAAAAAAAACTACACTCGAGCGGAGAATATATATATATTTGTAGCGACTTGTATTTATACATATATGTTACGGGGCGCAGAGCGAGCATTTTGGTTCCAAGATTGTATCCTTGCTCCTCCCCCTTCCGGCACTAATCACATATCCTTCAGCCACACACACACACACGATCGATTATAAATTATAAATTATAATGTAATGTTTTTTTTTTTTGTATTTTTGTGTCACACTAATAAGAATATCATGTGCGTGTGTGTCCAGACGGAAGAATTATTCATACGATAAGCTAAAAAAAAGAAAAATACAAAAAAGGGAATATATAAACGTATAATACACATAAATATAATAAAAAAAAAAAAAAAACAACACGAAACAGCATTTTTTTCTTAGATTTTTTGTAAATACTCAAAAGAACAACAAGACGTCGAGCAAATGCAAATTTAATAACTTTGATTATTGCTAATTATTATGTTGAAACATTAAATTGCACACACACACCCAGCAGCGGAACCAGAAGAATTCACATTGTCTGATATTAAAGTATTGTAGTTGGTACTTATATAATATATATATAAAAACATATATATATATATAAATAAAAAAAATAAATATTAAACTATGATTAATCATAATAACACACACATATGATATGCAATTTTTGTGGCAAAAAAAAGATGGAACTATATCAAAGACAGGCGGTTATATATATATATATATGAATATATATGAATATATATCATTTATGTGTACTTGAGAAAGTAAAAAAGCGAAAAGAAAGCAACAAGAGCATGAAAGTTTAATCGAATTAAGTGGACAAATTGCTAATAATAATAATAAAACTAATAACGAGATCAAGTCAAGGTGTTTCCTTTTATCTAGTCGGGGGTTTGGGTAAGTTTTCTAATATCGAATACATATTATTTAAATATATAAAATCACCGCAGAATCTGTGGATTCAGCTGACGCGGTTACTTGGGGCTCATCACCATCAGGGCGAGGTGATAAAAGCGTCTCGTCGGGAACTGCTACCCTCCTCTGTCCGGGTAGCATCATCAGCACTTCTTATTGATTTTGCATAAGCAGTTTATTGTGCCTTGAGTCGGAGACTGAGCCCGATTTTGACCCTGCCCAGCCACCCTATCTGCCTTCCACAAGGACCCACTCGGCACAATCTCGGCCTGGAGTCGTCCTTGGCCGGGGAAAATTAATTTAAAGCGCAATTTAAGTAGACTTGGCGCCTGGGGCCCATTTCTTAGTTTTATTTGAGCTTTGCTCTCACCAGTAGCAGCAGCAGCAGGAGCAGCAGGAGCAGGACTTCGGGCTGCAGGACCCGGACTGAAACTAATACGCATATTTATCAAATTTCAAGGCAGCCCCCGGGCGGCGCTTGCTGCCGCGTTGCATCCTGAAGTCGTGTGCCCCAAAATGTACATTCGCTGTAGAAAAAGAAGAACTGCCTGCAGCTCTTTCAGTTTCGGCAGCAAGGATTTAGCATCCTGCAGGACGAGGGTAGCGGGTCGACCGCAATGCAAAGCGACGGACCAAGTTTTTGGTCTGGCAAACTTGACAAAGAAATAAAATGCGCCGCCTGGTAAGTGCCGGAACGCTTCTGCAGGGTAAAGTGCTCGACCTGGAGATACCCTCAGCGGGATGGATTTGTAAAGGAATAGCTCAAGATGAGGTAGAGTTAATAAACTATAAGCCAGAAATCAAATAATGTAAGTTATTGGGTTACTTTAGGTTATAAATGTGAAGTTATATATTTAGAGGGTGCTGAAGAAATCATCAAGGTTTTCTTCAACATGCAATGAATACTTTGAGGTATCAATGTAAATTTATTTTCAATGATTAACTAAGGTTAATAATTAATCAAATATTCTGCTAATCAAATCAATTTAATTATATATATAATAAAATAATGTAGCAATAAGAAGTAATATATTCCAGGGTACTCCCAGAAATCATTAGGGTTTTGAAAACCATCATTAGGGGTTTAAAATGTGTCTAAAAGTATGCAATGATATAGTTGAGCTACCAAATTCCTTGTAAATATGTTTTTTCTTACACTATATAATATTTAGAATAATTTTGGACACTTTTTCAAGGGTTTTAAGAACCCCTAAAGATCGGTTTTAGTGTACGTTATATGGTTTCACCTTTTAACCATCGTAATCTTTATCAGGGAATTCCTCTGCCACTACTTCCACTCATCTCCCTAAGAAGTACTTCCATTATAATACCTTCTACACTTTCCAGCCTCATTAGCACCTTAAATTTCTCTATAGATTCTTAGCTGGCTATAACAAATAAACCCAACCAAATCCTTTGTGAACTGCCAATAAGAAAGGATACTCCCATCCCAAGAGACTGTTTAATTTTGCATGCTCGGAGCTTATAGGTTACCTATAGAGTTCTAAAAAAAAATCAAAAATAATAAGCCGAAAGATTCGAAATCGATACTCTCCCCTGCTAAAAGGTATCACTCCTTCTAAAAAAAAAAACGAAATAACCGCCGAAACTTCGACGGGTGGTGGTGGGTTAGTTCGAAGGACGGGAGCCAGGATCCTTTGGTGGTAATGGCTCATAGGCTGCGCCGGTCTGGTTGCCATAGCGATGCAAGGACAAAGCGGCTTGCTTCTGTCAGCGGCAGACCACCCAATCCGGGCTGCTGCCACCCCCAAAAAAAAATCGCCAACCCACCCGCCTTGCACGCTTCATAGGCGCAACGAATGAATTTTAATTTGATTAAAGTGAAAAATTGAAAAATGCTTCCTTGGCAAAGCTTCCGCTTCACGTTTTCTTCTCCTTCTTTTTTTCGGGACTTTATTAAACGGGGAGAGGTAGAGGGGGCAAGGATATGCGGGGATTAGTTGGCCAATCAGCGGAGGCAGGCAGCTGGGGATTTTGTGGCCTGCTGCACAAAACCTCATCATCAGTTGGCGGCGAACGTTGCCATGGCCAGAAATGCCAAATGCCAAATGCCGATTGACGACGTCGTTGCCTCCCCTTCGGCGAAGGGGACTCCCTTTCACCCCAAGCTAGATGGGGGGAGTGAGGGCTTAGGCCGCATTAAACCTTTTTTTCCCCCGAATAATGTTGTTTTTGTTACACCCACAGGCAGTGGCATCAGCATCCATTTGTACTTGGTATCCAGCCCGGTCAAAGTCTTTTCCAACCAACCAAGGCTTTCCCAGAAGCAGAGCTTAACCAGGCTAAGAAGCATTCTCCTTCTGGGCTGGAATTACGCCGCTTGGATTTCAAGTGCTGCCACTTGTTGTTGCAGCCACACAGGTCCGCGAAGAAATAATTCCTATTTTCAGTTCTGGCACATATTTGAGGATGTCCCGTGGCCCATTATATCGTCTATGTATGTCCCTTAGCAGACGGAGTCCGCTCCTGGCGCCAAGACAAGCCCAACTGCGGTTCCATAGTTGCAAGCTGCCCGAGGCATAGGAGGTATAGGAGGGTTAAGGAGAAGCCCGGGGGAGACGCCAGTCGAGTATAACAGAATTTTGCACTGAACCCTAAACGCGCAGAGGTCCTGGAGTATAGTGGCACGAGATGCGGCAGGCGGAAGGCGGCAGGCGGGGATACAGGAAGTGGTACTGCGGCGCTGGAATCCCACCGATGGCATCCACATGGGGCGCATTGTGAAGTGCAAAAAAGGCGCATTTTACAAGATTTTTATTACATATAAATGTGAAAAGTATTAAAAAAGTAAACTTTTTATAGACTTTTCATTTTGTCTCGCAGGGTGGCTTTGGGTGGCTTGGAAAAGAAGTTGTTCGCTTTTCGTCTGGGCGTCATGATGCGTGTTAAGGGAATACACATCCCGCACACAACCCGCACACACAACCCCGCAAACATACAACACCCTGGCATAGGCCAAAGCATCTTTGCCATGGAAATGCTTTCACTTGGCTACCAAAGAGCCCAAGGATAAATGCGCTACGCCCAGCCAGTATGTTTCCTAAGGCCCACCAAGGGTATTTGGACACTAATGAAGAGGTAATACCCTAAATTATTAATATTATTACATTACAGTTTTCAGTGCATTTAATTTAGAATTCTTAATGAAATGCAACCTCAAAGTATGTAACACTGGCTGGGATTCCCTTGGAGTCTGATCTTTATTTTTGGCATACTTTTGGGGCTGGACAACAGTCTGGAGATTCCAGTTGTAAGTGTGGAGCCCGGGGCAGAGCATCTTAGTGTGCCGGGTTGGCCGGCATAAAAGCCACAAATCTCCGCCAGCTTCACTCACTTCTTTCTGGGCCGGGCCACTCCACTTGGTGTTCCTGTTATTGTTGCCAGTGTGGGGTTTGGGCCTCGGGACCGTGTCGATGCGGAGTTGTTGGCGCTGTAACTGTTGTTCGAAATGCTTTCCCCGAGTTACTGCGTTTTATTTTCTCTTCTTGGGTTTTTTTTTGTGTTTTGTTACTCCAGACTTTTCATATTTTTCTTAACAATTTCGCCCCCGACCGGCGTGGAGTTTTTAAATTTTATTTTATTACTATAACAAGACATAAGTAGGCATAATGGGGGCCCCTATAAAATATTCAAAAGGAAATTGGCATAGAAAGTTTTTTTTTGAGCAGCCGAGGGCGGTTACTCCGGGTGCTTGGTACGTTTTTTGCCACATTCAAGGACCAAGCAGGACTCCGGCCCGGAGAGCTGCGAGCTCCTGTCACCTCGAGGAGCAGGAAGCGCGTGTTAAGCGATTAAACGGTGAGGTTAATGCACTCCAAACTTGTCGAATATACACTGGAAAATATTAGCTATTAGCCTGCAAAAATAAACTTCTTTCTAAATAAGATTTAAGGTGGTGACACTGAGAATTTATTTACTAACTACAAACAGAGGTATCTTCGGTATCTTATTGATAGAAAAAATACAAAAAAAATACAAGTAAAATTGGCTTAATAATTATATAGACGGAATGAACACATTTTCTATGGTATCCATCCCTTTTTACGTTGTCAAATTTCAGCTTAGATATAACACTTATTTCCTTAGCCCTGTGCCTGCCTGAAAAAAGAAGAAAAACACATTTTTATATGCCTTGAAGGGGGGCCCTGACATCCTGCTGCAAGGAACTTCCGGTGCCTTGGCCAATTTGTACAGCAAATATTATATAAACCTCCCCAGCCCGCTGTCAATCATTTTCACAAACGATTTGTCAGGCAATGCCGCGATGCAAATAAGCCGCGACATCCCAAACTTGGTGACTTCTTTTTTTTTTTTTTTTTTGCTGTCGGCTGTCGGGATCATCATGATTTTTTACAACTTTTCATTTTTGCGCTCGAGCTGCTTTAACTGCCGAAATTGGCGCTTGGAGCTTGGAGCTGTGGCTTAGGAGGAGCAGGCACAAGGAGCATATGTGGCGGGGCAAATCCGGAAATCCTGGCTGGCAGGCTGGGGCCACTATTCAAATGAGCAGCGCAGCACAGCTCTTGCGCTCGTCAAATGGCTTGGAAAATATGCTTTCTGGCTTGCCTTTGGCTTGCCTTTTATTGGCCCTGCCCCGCCCCCAGGCCGCCCTTCTTGAGCACCCTTAGGCGCGAGTAGATGATGTCCCAGTCAAGATAGGCGCCCACAATGTACCGCGAGTTGCGCTCGGAATCATCGTAGCCGGTGCGTCCATGAAGCAGCCGGATATTGTTAAAGGTCAGCACATCACCCGGCTGGGTCTTGAAGGCGTGGGCATCGGCACGGGCCAGGCGGACAAAGCGAGCATAGGACTCGTACCAGGGCAGGACCTCCGCAAGCGGCACATTGAACTGGCTGTCCCGCTGGGGAACGCTGTGATTCACCCGCGTATACCCTCCCTGGGCATCCAAGCTTAAAAGGGATCATTAGGGATTCAATAGGGATTAAGTAGTTAGAGGCACCTAGAGATTACTCACCATATGACCGGGGCCCGCCATATATTGTGGAACTCCCGGCCATCCTCGCTGCCAATATCATTCCAGTCCACCGGCACCCGACTGAGACGCTCAAAGTCCTCGGGATGATCGCGTCGCAGGATGTCGGCAATGTGAAAGGCGTCCACCAAGAGGTTGCTGCCACCGGCAGACTCCGTCTGGACGACACAGTGCAGAATGTTGACGCTGGGCTTGTACTCGTAGTAGGGCAGGTCCGTGTGCAGGGGCAGCGGCAGTGACAGGTAGGCAAAGTTCTGGGCACCGGGCTTGGCCTGCACCACAAACTCCTCGCCGTAGGTCGTGCGCCGGATGAAGCCCACACGTTCCGCCAGGCGACGGACCACGCCCTCGTCCAGCGGAGCACCGCGCAGCAGGGCCACGCCGTGCACGGCCAGCGCCTGGAGCCAGTCCAGCAGCACCGAGTCCTGCTCCATCACCTGCTCGTAGCGGAAGTGGCGGGCAATCGCGGGGAACTGCGCACCCGCCCAGTGTTCGGTGGGTGGGCGATAGAAGTCCTTCAGGTAACTCTGCTGTCGCTCCTCATCGAAGCTGCGCTCCCGCAGCCACTGCAGCTTGAATCGACTCTCATGGGAGTCGCTCCACTGGATCACCAGCTCCTCGTGGTCGGTGCGCAGGCCCACCGGCCGTACACTTGTGTCGAAGGTGTCCCAGTCCAGTTTGCGTGACTTGGAGGTGCCGTGGAAGCAGTCCGGGCAGAGGCAGTTGTCCCGCAACCACACACCCGGAAAGGTCAGGGGTCGGACGAAGGAGGAGTTCTTCTCGGGTCGCACCTCGATGTTGGCTTCGTTCACTATCCTGGCGCTGATCCGGCGGCAAGGATGCGCGCGAACGGAGCGCGGGGCGAGGGCGCGGCCCAGTCTCTGCGCCCACATGATGAGATGTAGCGGCGGCGAGCGTCTGCAGCGGAATGGACAGCCGGCGGAGAAAGCGAAATGGAAATGGGAACCGAAATCGAAATCGAAATCAAAACTGAAACTGAAAATGAAAACGAAAATGAAACCGATTTCGCGTAATCAGCAGTTGGATCGGGTCTGTGGACTTTGGCAGCCAGCTCACCACCAGCAAGTGGGCCAAAATAGCGACGACGAGGGCAGTGGCGTTGGGCCAAAGGGGAGCTCTTCGAATTATGTTGTTTTTTTTATTTCATTTTATTTGCTTACTTCTTTATTTAGTTGTTAATTTATTTATTTGATTTTTTATTTATCAGCTTTTAGCTTTATTTCTTTATATATGTGTTCTTTAATTCTGTTATTTCTTAACTGTTTTAATTTT
>JAEIIG010015175.1:0-12518 GCA_018904695.1 Drosophila parvula
GTGGAATCGGAAAAATGAATGTAGCCCGAGAATGTTGCAGTGGAATGGCCCTATAAGACCGTGCTGTCTTTGCCGAAGGCATAGGAACGCTTACAATGTTGGTGTGACCAGAGCCTCGGGAGTCTACATATGTACATATCTGCCTATCACTGATTTAAATATAAAAATAGGCCTCTATGTCGAAATGTTCCATTCCTTCTGCTTCTCTGAGCTCAGACCAGAGAGGAATACAAATGGTCGATGATGAATGATATTGAGGCTGTGCTAGCAGAGTACGGCAGGAAACGAACGGTAAAGCCGACTTCCGAGCTGTAACCGATATAAAAAGGATAACGGCAGGCATCACCTGCCAATGGGCGAATGAACGCATGCTTATTGGATGTGACATACGTTGCAGAAGCTGCAGGGACACAAAACAATTACTAAAACATCACCTCGTGGATTGCATTTGGATCGACAAACACTTTCATGGCAGTACTGTACTTAAAATGGCAGAGTTAGCACAGAAAGGCAGCTGTAATCGATGACAGCTTCGTTTTCATTAATATTCACTACTAATTAAACGAAAATTGTCATTTTAAAAACGAAAGGTAGGTTCTATAATTTGTTACTATCGTTCTTTTTTCTATATTTTGGCTTAGCAGATGCTAAGATGCATATCACCTTAGCATATTTTTAAGCCGTGGGATGTGAGCCAACTTTGAGTAGTGCCTAGTGACATGATCTCGAGTATTGACAAGGTGCTTGCATTATGCGTCCCTGGCAATTTGTAGGGATGAAATGACCGGTTTATATCCTACCTTATTTTTGAGCGTCCGTCAGCCTAGTCATCGAAATCAAGGCAATCTAAAAAGAACGATAGATGTCGTCCTGTTAGCAAAGCAACGCCTCTGTGTTGCCTATTTTGCTTTTCTGCATTCACTTTTTGATCATTTTGTTACAATCATTAATTAATTTACACATTATGCCCAGTTAGGGTTTATAAAGTTGATTTCGATACCATTGAGGCATATATTTCCGCTCAAAATTATGTTGCCCCGCATGGTATCATTTTTTAGTTCAGTGTCATAGAGGCAAGTCTGTTGTGTTCTTCGGCGATGTCTTGATCTCTTTTCGGGGGTCACTGGGAAGTCGAGCTAAGTCCACGTTATACAGCCGGAACTCCACGTTCCGGCGCCGAACGTTGAGCGTGACCACAACGCAGTAGAGCAGCCCCCGAAGGTGCTTGGCTAACAGAACGTAGGAGGCGCCCATATTGTCTGGAAAAACAGGCTTGCCCCAAGCGGAGCAATCGAAGAAGAAGTAGCCGCCGTCAAGACAAAAGCTATGCCCAAAGGCAAAGCAGCAATCCTCACACAGCAACACCCCAGATTGATAGCGGGTGAAGAAGTATTTGAAGGCCTCGAGCAAGCTCATCGTTGCACTAGCTGGGTGACTGTACAAATACCCAAATGCCACAAGCTCCATCTGCACCAGGAAGCGCAGGTCCTGAAAGTCGCACTGGGCACACATGTCGTCCACACCCAGATGCAGGTCCCAGCGTTGGCTTTTTTCCACACTAGCGCGGTAATAGCGGTCCCCATTAACCACGATCGCGTCGAGCAGCTTTCCACTCCAGTCACCGAGCTGGCGGAAGGTGCTGGCCGCGCAGCAAGCTACCACGCAGCAACCTAGTGTCTGACGGCCCTGCAGCCTCCTGTCGAACCAGGGTGCCCGCGGATGCAGCCCACCCCAGAGCGACCATAAGCGATGAGATATCTCTACGTCAAAGTCTCGGCATCGGTCATCGCGATACCGCTCGCTGCCTTCTAGATTGTAACTCAGCCGCCTGCTCCAGATAGGCAAGCCATTACTCGGCGTCAGCCACGTAATCGATTCGCTGCCCTCCGTCAATGGGGCAGACTGGCGCAACAGCCGTAAAATCCTGCCGTCGGTGTGGAACCCGCATCGTTCGCTGTTCATTCTCCGCCTTTTGTTCTAACCCTCGGCACCAGAGGCAGATCACGGATCCCTCACGGTACATCCCTCAAGAAGACCTACATTTACGGAAATTTGGGATCTGTACTCCTAACTTGTATTAAAACTGCCACCTAGCCCAGAGCATACTTTATTATGTGAAATGGTCAAAAACTAGAAAGGAATCTTCAAGAAAACGAAATGCAGCTGGTAGTTCCGTAGTCAACGTTCGTGTAAACTCGAATACATGTATTAACAGCAAGAATTCGCCCTCGCATAAACTCACTAATAGTATGTAAGGGCAAAGATACATACCAGTGATATTAGTGATAATATCATGGAGATCAAGTTTGTTTCAAAATATGGGCAAAATATAGGCTTCAATTTCAGTTAAGGCAAAAAATATTTTAAAAAATCATATGAGCGTGTTTTCTTTAAAGCTATATGACATAGTATAGGTTTCAGACCTGTACCGATACGAAATCCCTACTGTCAGATAACTTGACAACTGAGGGACGTATAATCGGACAGATGGGTAGGCGGACATGGGTAGATCTACTCGGGTGTGGATTCTGGTCAAGAATAAACATACTTCATAAAGTTGGAAATCACCTGCAATGCAATCTTTTGACTAAAATAATATTGTCATTCACGAATTACGAAGTACTTGTTTAGACTAGAGTCTTAAATGTTGAAGATATCGAATCAAAAATATTTCTTGTTTATTTCTAAGGTAATCTCAGATAAAGATATTGGCTGCACACTCCAATAATACCACATAGGACACTTGTGATTCGTGGTGGCCACGAATCAGACATCGCTGTTGTCGATTGGAAGAACACGGTGCTTCTTTTGATCGGTGTCCCTATACAGTTCACCTCTTGCCCTGCGAAATTGATCCTCCAGCTCGCTTAGCCTTTGACCGATCCTATCCCGCATTATCGAAAGGACCAGCATGTCGTGGTCCACAGTCTCCTTGCCGGTCACACTGCGTCGAAACTTTTCGGAGAAGACATCGAAGGTTTCGTCCAGGTTGAACATCTTTGATTCAAGGCCTTGAATGTTTCTTCCCAGATAGTTAGCCTGACTTTTAAGGTCGTTTTGAGGCAAGCTGATGCCAGCAGCAGAGACTCCAATCTGCCTATGGGCGGTAGTTTCTGGATTTCGCACATAGTGTCGGTGTATTCTCAGTAGGTTAGATCGAAATTGCGACCAGTCCACACTGTCGGGATCCTTCTCAACTTCGCTGGTAAATTGGTTTATGTCGCTTATGAGCTGAACAATCTCATCACCAGGGTTGACGTATTTACTTAAAAGATGCTCTGGAAGACTGTCCCTGTCGTTCATTAATTTAGGAACCTCCAACGCAACCTTTTCGACACTGTTAGCCCCATTTGCTAGCTCACTATCCTGCTGCTGATGAACTGTACTACCTTCCTCTTGCTGCAACACGCCCTTTTAAAAATGTAGCTGATTATTAAAGTTCCGAGATATCATACTAGATCCTACCTTGATTAGGATTCTTTTAAGACCTTTGGCTTTTGAGCTTAACTTGCCGATGAATTCATTTCTCATTTCCTTGACTATTTCTGCGATTCCCCCCAGATCCAAAGGGCTAGCTAATCGTCTAGAAAAGTCGCCCGCCTCGTTTTCTGATTGCTGATCCAATGAGTCGTAATCGATCAAACCCTTCTGCGGAGCTCGATTACCGATTACTGATATTTGTAAAATTGCGTACTCACTTCCGCTAAAAGATCAAGGTGGATCGCATCTGGGCAAAGTTCGGACGAAGGCAGATCATCCGAAGGCAGATCATCCGAAGATGCAGTCATAGTCTCCTGGCTCCAAGTGCGCTTTAGGGTGAGCACGCTATCTGAGGACTTGGCATCACGCCGCGACCATCCGCCATCTAACTTTATGGATGCATCATCGGTAGGCTGATCAAGTTCCATATCCATTCCACCGAAAATTTTGTAATTATTCACGACGATAGTATGTACCAAAACCAATTCATTTGAAATATAACTGATATATTGCTTAGATCCCAAGCCCGAACCCTTGCCGCGCAGACCAGGGCTCTTTGCTGTCTTCCAGCCCCCTTAGGTGGGATGTTGTGTTTTTGAGATCGTGATAACCGACCCGGGAGCTAAGTTAGTTTAATTAAGTTCGCGTTGCTGCAACGCATTAGCACAACCAATAATTTGTGGCATCGTAAACACGTCGTAAATTTTGCACTCGCAGAGTCAGCCCCTTAATTTTTGCTGAAGACATGAGGTAGGAATCTCTTCAGCTACCCTCTCTAGATAGCTTTGAATGCAAGAAGTAATTACAGTCCATTAAATACGCAGTGTTATTTCCAGTGCTTCATTTTCTTCATACTTGGCATATTCAAGATAAGTGCCGCTTGCCGGTAGCCAACGTCTCCCCTTCTCCTTTCTGACAGATATTACCTTTGATGAAAACGTTTCGTATTTCTCTCTACAGCTCCTCGGCCAGTAACGGATTTTGTTATGTCCACGTTGTGACGATGAGCACCGAGGGGAGCAATAGTATCCTTGCTATAGAGTCTATAGTATAGACTACTCGTATAGTGCCATGTAATTGAAAATCTGCACCGATAGTCCGATTACAACTATTTATATTTATATCAAAAGATATTCGATAACAAGATTTGTTTGTCTGTTCAGTATGAAATCTTCAATCTGGAAGAGTGGTCAGCATTATTACAAACACATGTCGACATTGCATTTTTGTGTGTAAGAAATTAAATGATATGCTTAGATATGAAAACAAAGAATAGCAAAGAAATTCGGTTAAATGGCATGACATGTTTGAACACAAAAATAGCTAATTAACGCTAAAAAGGGCTAGATTTAGCTATAACATGGGGAAAATGGGCCATTATTGATATACTGTGATAGAGGGCATGTGTCGGCAGAGCGCCAGAAGAGATGTTTTATAGTCCTGGAATCACTTTTATATTATTATAAATTTGTGACGTTTAATACTTACATTAACTAAGGAGAGTTTTGAGTTTGAAGAGGGAGGCGATAGAGAATGGATCAATTAGGTTCCCATTATAACTGAAAACTTTAAAACGATCATTTTTGCTATAAGCTTTTCATCCTTACAGCTTGAACGCCAATATTGCATGCCACTAGAACAAAGAAATACGAAGTGGTGTTCATTCAATTTTGTATGAAACTAACCCTATATGCTCTATATACAAAAGTTCATTAATATTGATTTACTTATTTAATTTAGAAATCCAGAAAAACTATCCAAACATGACATAGCAGATAGAGATTGTTCATAATTAATGTTAAATGTTTAATGAGGCTGCTCATGGAAAAAAACATAATGAGAAATGGTAATAAAACGGCTATTATAAATCATGACTTTCCACCCAAGACCTCAAACATAAAAACTACATCTAATTAGTTTTTGCTGACAACTCTCCCGCATTCCGCGTGTCATCGCATATCTAACCGCTATTGATAGAGGCCTCGTTCTAAATCTAGTAGATAGATCCTAGATGCCATACACTACTTCAGACCTGTAGATCGATCTATCTCTCGGACTGCAGAAGAAGGTCAGAGATCTAGACGGGGGAAAGACTGAGGTCTTCGGAAAAGATTAGGGCGTCAAGAAAAGTTCGCATTGTTAGTATATAGTACTTTTTTAGCGTCCATCGTAAAAGAGAAGTTCACAAATAAATTTACACTACTTCTAAAATCATAAAAATTGTACAAATCTCAGAGTATATGTTGTTAAAAAAATAAAAAATTGTCAATTTTGATATTTTATGTATTATTTATTTCTTTGTTATTTTGATATTCATTTCCTAATCTTTCTTATGACAACTAAGGTACATATAATAAAACGATCAGGTCTTTTATTAATAGTATGTGTATATAGTATGTGTATGTTTACTATATGCAAAGAATGGAAGACTATTTATCAAGTTTCAATCATATATGTAGCTCTAAAGCTGTGGCGGGACCCTGCAGTGCAGAGTCTGCACGACTTGCGAGTCAGCAATCATCTCTGCTGGGCCTCTGCTCGCACCGCTAGTGTAAATGTTAATTTTGCGTAGGTAAGGGTACTCGGTCGTACACACTCAAATGCAAGTCTAAGATGTCAATGTATTTTTGTAGCCAGTGTCTCCTTCAATGTCTTGCAAACTTCTGAATCTAATTATAATACCCTATAAGGGTATAATATTATATGGTATAGTAATATCTGATATATTTTATATATTTCTCGATATAAACTAAATCAGCTTTAGGAAGAACTTCACAGGTAAAAATCGGTGCATCGGTATAAATCACCACCCGAAGATGAAGAGAATACATTGTTCCTATTTCGAGTGGAGTGAGTTAAAAGCGTGCACTTTACAGCACAATTCGGAGCTTAACAGCTCTCTGTTTATGTTTCTCTATTAGATACTATCAGTAACCAGGGACTTTAGCAATAGATACCGACCGAAATCCCTTCAAATAATTGTTCTTTGTGCAACTATAAGCACATTTGCACGACCCTAAAATCAGGTGCCGAACCATTTAGCTTAAATCTAAATATCTGATGGTATTGTATAAAAATGTAGAGCATCGTAAAGTAATTTCTCTTGGTGGCCTAAATGGAACCCACAAGAAAATGTATCCAGCTTTTTGGTTTTCAGCGGAGTGAAATGGCAAGTTCATGACACCAAGTGGGCCGGACAGAAAAATTTGGCGACAACCAGCGTTCAAAACAAGTTTTAGCTCAGGTTGTTGCTCAGATTGTGGTCAACACGATGCTATCAAATTTCAAGTCTTGACCAAAGGAAAATGATTAGAAATCAAGTTAAACGATTTAAAACTTTGCAAATAGTACATCTGCTCATGTTAACTGTGGCCATTGTGGTAAGAAACGTGGAGCAATAAATCTTTTATTATTACACTAAATATATAATTATCGTTGAATATTTAATTTAATGTATTTAATTTTCTGAACTCCCTCTTACAAGCTTTAATGAAAACATTAATATAAATTGTACGTGAGGATGATGAGACACTTCTCAACCAAAGTAAAACAATAGCTAATTATCGAATATATATTTAAATACTAAGCCTTAATCGGACGTTTTTGGATCATTTTAGTGAACGACTTCGCAGCTATCTAGACTTATAAACTTGTACAGTGGAATTAATATCAATATATTAATATATATATAATAATATATAATATAATAATATTAATATTAAGTGTACCGGAATAGTCGATTTTTTTGGTACATACAATAAGAAGAATTCAAAACAAAGATGAAGTCAGCAAGGAAAATCTACATTCAGGCGGCGACAATGGATCCGCTTGATGCCTGTGGTCTCAAGTGACAACCGCCGGGGACGGTGGCAACACTTGAGTTAACACGCTGCCGGAAAAGGGCACGTGGCAGGCAGGTTTGTCCACGCTCTATTGACCTCCAGTAAAGTGGCTAATTAGGTCTGGCCCACTCCGGGAGCAACTCCCCTTAAAAAGGGCACATCACCTCTTTTCGCCTGAAGCTGAACTGGCTTGTCGACCAAGCCAACTATTTGTGCAACTCCTCTGGCGATTGCTGCGGTAATTTTACAATAGTATTGTGTATCTGCGAATTCCTGCCACTCCCGTTCCCCGTCATCCGTTGCATGCGAGCTAATTGAAAAGCTCCGTGTCTCAGGCTTGTTTCAGAAGATGCGTCTTCGCTGGGAGATCGGGATCGAGATTGGGCTTGGGATCTAAGCTCGGAACATGGGTGGTATTTTCGTACTGGCAGTTGCCAATGACAATAACTGACACCTTACACCTGCCCACTTTGCACAAATGTATGTACATATATATGTTTGTACATACATTCATATGTAATAAGAAGTATGTATGCCCGCATTTCTGGCGGCTTGCGGAGCTTGCTGGACGTGTTTGCTGGGATGGAGCGGGGAACTTGCTTGAGGAGGAGGTGCTGGAGCCCTCAGCCCATTCAAATGCAATTATCCTGAGCCACACGCTTCCGTGTTAGCCCTCGCCGTTAGGGACCATGACGGACCCAAATACAAACGCATTGTCTGGCTAATGAGTGGGCCACATTCCTGCAACTCACGGCAGGAGAAGTGTGCGCAGTGCGCACCTTTTATTTTCCCCGCCATAAATCAAATCGCGACCCCGCCAACACCTGTGCGAAGCCGACTCCAAATGAAGTAGTTACCAGTGGCAGTGGAATGGCTGGCAAAAGACGGTAGTTCATCACAATCACCATCGCCATGGTCGTCGCCGTGATGCAGGGAATTTAATTCACGCCCGCCAGGAATGTCTGCGAGAGACAAGACCCCGGGCCCAGTCCCGATCCACTGCCTCTGTCCTCAGCAGGTGCTCCGCATCCCGCCGGCGCGCATAAGGCGATAATTAGCGCGCAATTGCCGTTAACGCCGCCTTTGTCTATTTCTGTCGCTTCTTCCCCGGAGTGACGGCGAGATATTGAGTCAGCAGATCGTCGTCAGCCAGAAACGTGACGAGCAGCACAAAGGCAGTCGATCAGGGAGGCGCGGTGATGATCACCACTCTACTCTGCAGTCCAATATATAATTCCTAGCCACTATATCGAGTCCCACGCGCCAATAGATCTGTATAGTATGTGTGGTATGTGGAACATACATACATACAAATGTGAAATTGAGGCTGCATAAATTAAAAATAATAAAATAAAACGCACTAAAAGCGAAAATAAATCACGAGGCAGCGCCTGCAAACCGGGCGGCCACAAGGAAACCTCTTGCCTAGCTTCCAGCTACCAGCTACCAACTACCAACTACCGTCTTCTTGGCCTGTGCGAATATTAATTGTGAGTGCACCGGGCGCATCAATTCCAAGAGTCAGAGTCCACACAAATCCCGCGGATGAGCTTGGGCTGGAGCTGAGTCCACGACGCCTGCTACGAGTCTGGACGCGGAGCGGCCTCCGATTGCCTTTGAAATATGACGCCCAGTTTTCAGAATAGATATGGATGTGGACACCGCTGGAGTTCCGAGAATAGCCGCATACATGGGCGGCAGCCTCGATTTGTGCAAATGAGCCGGATAGCTGCATGCGAACCAGATTAGAATTCGACGCAATTACGCACCTCCAGCTCCATCCACCAGCTGGCACAGTGCTCAGACAATGCTGAGGAAGACCAATCCCTGGCAGTAGATTGGATGCTAGTTTGCCAATTAACAAAGGCAGAACGGTAATCGACCCCAAAAACACATGCTCCCCGTTCTGATCGTCATTTCCACCTGAGTACCATCGGCCTCATGCTAATGACGGCCCACATGCACATCTGATTCCTTTCTCGACCTAAACGCAGTATCTCTGGCAAAATAATAAATGCATGCATGTTTAGAAAGCAGTGAGCGAGTCATTTCGTACTTTTCCTATCAGCATCAACAGCCGAGTTAATCTAGCATTAAGTTTGTCGAAATCGAATGTCTGTACATGTAGCAGCCATAGGAACGAGCGGACAATTTGTTAAAAAATCTAGGTAGTCATAAGAAGATCAGTGTTTTTATATACACCTCCAGTAAGGTTATTCATCAGTTGAATTTGATAAATTTGAAATTCCTTTAAATCGATCCAATTAGAAACTAATTATCTGCAGTTATTTAAACTTTCCTAACTTATGTATCATTCTGCGTGGGTTAATATAATATAAATAGTTACTAGTAACTATGTAATAAAATAAATTAAATTCACGTGGGCTAAGTTTAAAACTGACTTGAACCGTAAAAACAAAATACACGAACACTCTTTCTGATCATCAAGTAACCTTTTAAAACCAGGATATATGCTTTTTTTTATGAAAAACCATTAATTACAGAAAGACTTGACTTGGACAGATAAAGTTTAGCTTAAAAGAACCTTAAAGGAGCAGTTTATGATTATAAAATGCATGTTTTGTAATTTTGTTTTTACTTAAAAGTATGATTTCTTTATATTAAATATTATATTTGGTTCTTTAATCTCGTACCAATTTCTTTGAGACTTTACTACATACATATATTGACTCTGAGTGTACAGACTTGTGTCCACTGTGTAAAAAGTGGGAAATGTAATTAAATAAATTGATTATATCAATTAGTTGCTGCATTTTTATTGAAATTGTTGCTAATATTGCTTACTTGGGCAGCCATTCCGCCTGGAGCTATGGAGTATTTCTCATCGCCGTTCGCTGGCGAAGAGCCTATATATGTACATACTATATCCCCCGGCACGGATCCAAATTGAGGCGCTTTGTATTGATTAGCAGGCAGCCGTGGCGGTCCGAACGAATGGCCAAAAGCCCTCCGGCAAAACAACGATCTAAACTATTTTCCACGACGGGCCGTGTGGACTGACCCAATAAATTATGCCGGGTGCCCTTACGCTCGTTCGCAAATGGCTTAATTTACGGCTTCGATCGAGACGTGACTAAACTGCTGCCATCATCTGCGTGATCCACTGCGAAATGCCTATGAATGTTGAATGTGTGTTCGAACGGCGACAAAACACGGGCGAACATTAGAACATTGGCTGCATATTGATGTGGCGACTATTGCATTGCTCCGCAAGTGCATCAGACGGCGGTTGCTCCGAACTTCAGCCTTTGTTTTGTTTTTGGGGTCAATGTCAGCACTGTTTTTGGATGGACAAACAACTCGCATTTCAAGCAGATCGTATAAATTCCGGACCCACCGCCCCAGCGCCATGTAGTCAGCGCAATGGCACTCGACAATACGGTTGTCTGTCTGCTCGCCGGTCTCCTTCTGCTCGGCTTGGTGGGGGCGGATGTGGGCCTGTCCCAGCAACATCTTCTGGCGACTTCCTATCCGGCAGCCGGCTACAAGCCAGCAAGACAGTTCACGCTGCCTGCTGCTCAGCCGAAGCCGGCTCGCCTGGTTGCGAACAGCGAGGCGCAGGAGGATCTCGACGACGCCGCCGAAGAGTTAGAGCCGCGTCGCAACGCAGCTCCAGCTCCAGTTCCAGCACCAGCTCCAGTTCCACCTGTGACTCCCACCATTGCATACTATCCGGCCGGAGCCGTTGGATTTGTCCACCCAGCCACGTTCGCCAAAATCATCGCTGCGCCACAGCCCGTGGCCGCTTATGGGGCCACGCCCCAGTACTATGCCGCCTACTTGGGCTAGAGCTAAGCATTTGAACAATAAAAGTTGATTGTTATGGCCGAAAGTATGTTCGGGTGCAGACCCTGGTCCCACAGATTTTCGCGTTTAATTGCGCGCCTGGTCGGTCGCTCCTCGCGATCCCCGATCCCCGACCATGGTATTAGGCATGCTCCATCAACAAGCCAAATCTGTACGACAGCAAATCTTGGCCTGATGCTCGGCAGAAAGCTGCTTACCAAACGGTAGGCTCTGGCTGTCCGTCAGAGCCTAACGAATGGCTTGGAGGAGGGTCAGTGGCTGGCGGAGGAATTTGTAGTTGGGAGGGGCTTCGAAGCGCAGCAGCACACTTTGACAATGAGTGAGCAAAGATAATCTATTATGACCGTAACAAGAAATAAATCCCAACTCGGTAATCCATCATTTTACGACTTCGCAATCAAAACAAGGAGTTTAACTAAGAGATAGGCGGCAGGACCGAACTGGCTGGATGGGTCGGGCAGCCGGACCGCTTCTGGCCTGCCCAATCAACAAGAACATACAGACATTGTTGGCCAGTCGGCTAACGAACAGGCCGAGAGCCATGTTATCGCTAACCAGAACGCAGATTGGGCATGGCCAGGAAACATGGCTTTGGGACAGACGCATGCACATCGAGCCCAATCTGACTTGAAGACTCGGCTTGGATGGCAGCTCGCGGCCTTTTTGGGTCCCCCGACTAAATAGATGCCAATAATCTGTGTCCAAACTGATCGCGTTGCCGTTTATGGTAATGAACGAAATTAGATGCCGAAATGAGCGGCAGCCTGCGAGGCTTCGTTACCGGAGCACAAGCTTGGCCGTGCGTCCCGACTGATTGGCCACGGTTTCCGGCCAGCGTTCTGCACTATTATTGCTTCATCAAGTGCTCAACAGTTATCCGGAACGTAATCGACGGAAGCCTAAGCAGTGACTGGCCAGCGGACGGCGTCAGAGACTCGACCTGTAAGAGCATTTGAAACTGCTCAAACATTTTCGCAATCGCATTTGGAGGTTAAGGTGCAACAGTTGGTAGCATATCTGATGTCTGCGGGCCGTGGAGAACGGCCAAAAGGCTTACCCGACGCACAGTGGGCGCGTTAAGGTTTTTTTTTTTATTATTAAAATGATTAACTAATATAGTTATTAGAGATAATTGGAATTGTTCAACCTAAAAGCTTATAAAAATATACATTGTAAAATATCATGTGTTAACTGAGCAATTATTTTAAATTCTTTAGAGAGAGATTTAGAGATTTCGAGATTTTTAGAGATTTTAACCTCTTTCTGAACTATACGCCACCGTAGAACATCTTATAAAATGTATGTACCCTTAACCTATACTTTCTCCTATCGCGCCTACTAACACCTAACCCTAACAAGCACGTGCTT